>KV020184.1:0-22064 GCA_001598015.1 Dorcoceras hygrometricum | reverse complement strand
AACCTTCGTAGTTCATGACATGATAAGTAGGAGAGCTAGTTCTTATACCACTGCTGATTTTTGACTTTTATCGAAAATATTCTAAGTATAGATTTCAGCTATTGTATTGTTTGAGTTCAGTAGATGCGATTAGCAGTCGCACTACTCCATGATCAGCTGTTGTATATTTTATTGTTCAGCAGCTGATAGTTCGTTCTTCAATTGATAGTTGTTCATCAGCTGGTAATTGTTCATCAGCTATTCGTATTCAGCAGATACACTGTTTTCATAATTTCAGCAGGTGCATATCCAGCAGATGCATTCCAGTTTAGATATTTCAGCAGTTGCTATATTGTTTTAAGTATAGATCGTAGCGACTGGTTTAAATGCTAGCGACGTCGTTTCGTTAAGTCATAGTAAGATCAGCAGGTAGTCTTGTTATTCCATCTGCTGATCACTCCAACGAAATCGTTTCATTTTATACTTATTTAAAAGACCTCGCGACTGGACTCTTGTCTTGCGACTGATTCCTATTCATTACGACTGGTACTGTTCATCAGCAGATGTACTTCATTGCATTATTTCAGCAGTTGCTTTACTTGTTTCTAAGTACTGTTCATTCAGCTGGTATTAGTCTTGCGACTGGTACTATTCACTTCAGCTGGTTACTGTTCATTCTTCGTTTTCTTCAGTAGATAACGAAAATCTCAGAATTTGATTCTTCCTTAAATTCTAAATTAGTTTAATGAATCTTTCGACTTATCTGACAGATTCAACTAGCTAAATTATTCAGTTTTCATCTTCGCAAGCCTTACAGAGAAATCATTATAGTTCCAGAGTGTATAGGTCGACGGATCTATATATCCCTTCACCATGAGCCATAGTGCTAGAAACTGATATCAGGAGTTTGATCAAGCGAATTTGGACCAAAATGTTTAAAGTGTTGTCATAATTTCAGAAGAGCGCAAATGTGATTTTAGTCACAGCTCCAGAATATGTTTAAAGAAAATGTTTTCAGAATTTGATTATGTTTTATGCTTTCAGTTTCTATCAGAATTCTCAAATATAGATATATGTTAGTGCGCTTGTTCATTTCAAAGCGTACGTAGATTTCAGATTATGTATTCAGCTTTCAGTTCCAGTATCAGTATCAGTTCTATTGCATGATTTTGCTATTCCAGATTTACCTGCTGAGCCCTTGGCTCACTAGTTTTCATTGAGTGCAGGTAATCAGCAGTAGGAGCTAGAGGGAGATGATCAGAAATGGGAGGATGTGTTTATCGTGGACATCTTCAGTTGTTCTTTTCAGCTTTTGGTTTAGTATGTTAGCAGGTTTCTAGTTTCTCATTTTGTAGAAATCGGTATGAACATCTGGTGTAAAGATATACATGAGTTCATTTGTATTTTCATCAGTTGGTGTTTCAGTTCTGCGTGTGTTTTAGGATCAGCAGATGATTTAGTTCAGCGTTTGGTTTACCTTCCAGCTGATTTTCTTCACTGTTTCAATTGTTCCGCATTCAGCAGCATTGAATTGTGTTTATCCGCAATTTAGTCCAGAATTTGGTAACGACTTTTATGTTTTTAAAGATTGAAATTTTTGGGTCTTTCAATTCGATCCCCAAATTTCATAAATTCCTTTTTAGAAAAGTCCGATCGTTACACTTTAGGTCTTAATTCTTAGGAGAGGTGAAATTGCTATTGCTGGTATACCTTCTACCGCTTTGATAGATTCAGTTTCCGTCCATTCTTTCATAGTGGAGGCTTTATTAAGAAATTTCTTCTCCAATCTAATCGTTGTCAATAGAATATTGTGTAACTAGGAGAGAGACTATTTACGAATAGAACGTTTCGTAACTTAGAGCTGAAATTACAACGGTGTATAGTATATGTAAACTTAATTGTGTTGTCCATGTCCGAATTTGATTTAAATTTGGGTATGGATTTGTTATCAAAATTTGGCGTAGTTATAGATTTTAAGCAAAGGACAGTAGAAGTTAAACCAACCCAAGGGGAACCGTTTTTCTTTAAAGCCGCACCAGTTAAAAGAGCTATTCGTCAAATTTCAGCTCTGAAGCTCAAAGCTATTTAAGGAAGGGATGTGATGGATCTGTGTTTTGAATTACACAAAACCTGTTATTGTGTTTCTAATATCTCTACGAAGTGTGCAGATGTTTACAAGGAAAGAAATCTGATGTTAACAAAAGGTGAAGAGAACTGTTGAAAGGAGAAATCGTGAATGCGAAAGAAGAGAAGTCGTGATCGCGAAATAGAAGTAAACAGTACGAATCTGATGAAGTTGACAAGAAGAAATCTACTGTTGAGGTTGCTGTCGAAGAAGCCTGACGAGAAGAGAAGCTATTCGTCAAATTTCAGCTTTGAAGCTCAAAGCTATTTAAGGAAGGGATGTTTGAGATTTTTGGCTAGCATATCGTCTATAGTTGATGATTGGAAGTCTAAGCTATCATATGTGGAAGTGGTGAGCAAATTCCCGAAGTTTTCCCAGATGGCATCTCAGGTCTGCCTCCAGATCGGGAACTTGAATTTTCGATCGACTTAGTGCGAGGTGCAACTCCTGCTTCCAAACCACCATATAGACTAGCACAATCAGAAAGCATTGGTTGTATAAGAGACGAATAATTTTATACGAGATGTTGAGAATTAAAGAATAACTTACAAAAAAAAAATCTCTTTGATTGGCAAGAACTATAACAAACTTAAGTGAGTATTATTCAATAAATTTATCTTAAGACTTATTCATATGTATAATGTGCATATGTATCTACATCTATAAGAATAGAGAGGCCTAATTTTAGTTCTTTTTTTAAAAAAATATAATGATTGACATCCATTTGGCAACTATATACTCAATATATTTATATACGAAATATGCATATGCATGAGATACTGTTTAACACTTGAAACAAAGAAAGGTTCAATTATATAATTAATCAATCAATGGTAGGATTAGCGAATAAGTCTAACAAAACAGATAAAATTCTTTTACACAATTTCCTTATTTGACAATTTTGATCACATAAATTTGACTTGGATTAAAGCGGACGGCTTATAAACCTTGTTAGAACCAAATATAGGAATAGCTAGTACTTTCAAAAGTTCAACCTTCGAACAATTAGTGTTGCTTCACAGTTTGAAGTTGTTTTTATTATTTGGCCCATAGCATCCTTTTGCTTGGAATCAAGAAAACGGCCGTCTTAGTTTTGGAGTTAATTTCATGCATTAGCTTTTTCAATGAAACTAACCAACGACATTTTTTTTGGTGAAATATAATGGTAATTACTGGAAACATAATGAATATATAATGACAATGATATCACATTCCTGTCATCATATCTTTATGATACAAGTCTTTTTGGAGCCAAACAAGAAAAATGATTCATTCATTGTTTAACCACATTAGCAAAGGCCAAAGAAAGACTATCATTAGGAAAATACAAGGGTTAAAAAATGTATGAGCTATTTGTTTCACATCAATGATGTCACATAACCTAAATTTTTATGTCTAAGGTACTTTTATTTTTATGTGACGCGGGATTCTTTTATCTATATGTAAATCAAAATTAGACATTATAAACCTTTGGATCCCTCGTGCCAATAAATATCGACTGTTATAAGCCCTTTGAAATTCCAATAATTTGGCAATTGGTTTACAAATCGGGTTTGTTTTGTAAAAAGAAAAAAATTTCCCAATAGAATAGGTGGGCCAAAATGCTAATCACTCATATAGTTTTAGCTGTAGCTATCCATTACTACTACATGTAAACAAATTACTTCCTCTCACGAGGCACTAGCTTAGTCTCTACTGAGAGCTTTCATCTAGTATTTGCATAATTTTTAATCATCGCAAACTCTTATGAATTATGCAACTTTTAGTTATTTTTTCTAACCAAGAACCTATTTTGATCACCCAGATATAAAATATTGGTAAATTTTCAATCTCAAATCATGAATCAAAATTCGCTTCAAATATTTGAGCTTGGTGGGAAAAAATTGAACAAAAAAATTCAAGTGATTCATATAAAAAAGATTTAAATCCACTACAATGACTTGTCAAATGGTTGTTGAGGTGCAATTAGGTAGAGCGATCGAAACGTGACGCTTGTGTTGCTATACGGTTTAAAAGATTGAAATTACACTATTACCACCAGTTATAACTTTTGATAAAACGACAAACGTCATGTCCCATGTGATTCCCATATGAATTGATCTCAAACTCATCCTTTCTAATTCCAAGTCCTTTTGGAACCAAACAAAATTTCCATATCCTTAATAATGAAAAATAGTCCAATGTACTCTTGTAACTCCAATTTTTAAATCAAATTCTTCGTTCTAAATGTTAAATTAAATAAATGAATTTGCATAGTATCCCGTCTCACACTCACCGAATATGATTTAGTTTTCGGAAAATAAACTGGTAAACAGTGCCACAGCGGAAACATAGAACCGAAAACCTTTGTATGTAAATTAAAAATGATAAGGCCATTAGTCCAAATATAAATAAATATTAAAAGTGCAAATACTAATAAATTAATAAATTTGCATTCCTAAAATCAATACGCATACGAAAATTATGTTGTAAGCATCAACTATTCAACTATGCATAAGATTCCAATGACAAACGATAAAAGCTTATTACAAGACAAGAAGTTCTGAGCCAAAAATATTACAATCGATCAACAAAACGACATTAAGTTTATTTATATATCTCAAGCATTCCCATCAAATTGTAGATAGGATGGACATTAGGGGGAAAAACAGACGCTCTCATGATGATCAATTTTCAAAATGTTAGAACTGTTCATCATCAACATCCGCAGCATTTTAGACTCTGCCAACTACTTACAGAAGCTATGGATGCCACAAGAAAAGCACAGATAACATTGGTAACAACTCCACAAAAACTATAGAAATCAACTGCGAGAAACTTGCAGGAATAGTCCTCTAGATTTAAAATTTGTGTTTACGACGATGCGAAGATCGTTATCAAGCCCTGAGAAAGCAAATAGAAGTAACTGAATTGAAGATGAACCGTAGCACACAATAGAATCAGGGAATCAGATGAGAAACCCAAACTATGCAAGACACTGTTACTTCGACTCACTTGCCAATGTAAGAGTTGTCAGTGGTGCTGACAATAATCTTTTCGCCGGCTAACACATGGGCAGGGGCCTGTTATGCACAAGGTTATCTGATGTAAATTTATTTGGTTGAAGTGGCCTGACAACCAAGTTTGAGTTGAATCATGTCACATCATTTTTCTTAAATGACTGAAGAGCAAAGCTGTGCCAGATAAACAGAATGGAGAAAAGGGAAAATAAATTTGAAAATTGGTATATATTATTTCTACTCACATTCAAATAGGTTTCACACATTCATGCATCCACAAAGTTTTCGAGTTTGTGCCCTTTTGATAGCTTATGATGTCATGCAAAGAATCAAAGAACAAATTATATCCACAAATGCAACACAAGAAATTGCTTGATAATATCCAGTCTCTAAGAAGACGAATGAGAAGATATACAAGTCATAATCAGGTCAACATTCTGTCATTGTATTACGGTTAAGCATATTTTCACTGCTTGAAGAAATAGAATATGAAACTTTCAGTGAGAATGTTGCTTTGATGAACTTCACCAAGTATTTATAGATCAAATGACTTTCAGTAAAGTTACCAAAGTATATTATAGGATTACTTTGTTGATTGATTGATGTTTTATGAGACAAACCAGCAACCATTTAGTTTACCACATATGTTACCTGGATAGTGCGACCATTGTCCAGCAAAACCTTTTTGTAACTACAAAGATGAAGAACGATTGGGAAAAATGTTAATTGCAACTCCCATTTACATGTAGACCAAGGGAAAATAATACAAGCGAATAAGAAGAAAATGTAAGACCAACAAAGATAACAAGCTTGGATGTCACAAGTTAAACACAGTAAAAAACAAAATCTGAGAAAAGACATTTCATAATGTGTTGGTTAACCATGGTGAAACAATATCCTTGTGCTCATTTATTTGATGAGCTAAAGGCACAGGAAACAGTTTTTTAAAGAAGCTGCACTTACGGCATTGGTCCACTTCCCTTAACAACATCAGCTGCTTCAGCAACTGTGCATGTTGCTCGATTGGGTATTGATGCTGACATTGGCCTTTCATCATAGAGTTGGACAGTTACTTTCATATCATCTGCTTGTGATGAGGTACAATACATCATGTAAATATGATTATCTACAATCAAGAATTCACTTGTAACATTAAGGCTAGCAATATCCAATACTTGGACTTAAAATAACATTGAAATGCACAACAGTTTCGGGACTCAGGGTAGAAATTTCAAATTGTGATGCAACAAATGAAGACACTATTCAAGTTTCCTGAAAAATGAATAATACAGAAAGAAAACACTGAACATTTAGAATTGATATGCTACAGAAAAATTTGTAACCATGGACTGGCATGGACATAACTCCAAGCGATGGCAAAGGCCAGTGTCAATCATGTACCTTCAATATAGATCACAGGCTCACTTCAAAAATTATCTAATATTAGAATCTAACCAACATTTGGCACACTGGAAAGGATATATAAGCTAACTACATCTTTACAGGAAGCGGAGAAGCTGATAACTAAGGACTGAAGATATCTAACTAACAGCCAGCTACTATTCATTAGGCATGTCATGGATCAACAATGGCCCTTGCTATGAGAGATCGAAACATCACACTTTGTTGATTGCCCTTTTAACTTTCAGCTTGTAAATGATGTTTTGTTGGGTAATTAATTGATCGCTGATGTTATGGTGGCCATGTAGTAAGAATTTCTTGCTGATCTCAGCCGTTTTTAATTGGTTACTGATATTATGTTATATTCAATAATCAAGAATCACAGGTAAACCTATTACAACTACTGCTCTCCCGGAGATAGTGCTCCGTTCACTTCCTTACCACTATAGTAGTGTCAGTGTGTGTATGGGAAATTGCATGCCTGTCTAACTAACTAACTTCCTCTATATAGTATTTTCTCCTTTCACGTGTTCTCAGCCCTTTTCCCCCTTCTGGAATAAACTACTGTGATCTTGGGTTCTTATTCTTCTCGTGGCCCATCGGGCCATGGTCCAGTTGCTCTTGCTCTTCAGACATGGGTGTAACAATATCCCCGTCTCTAACAGCAGCCTTGTCCCCAAGGCTGAACTCAGGAAATTGTGAAGTAAAGGCCATAACGTCCTCCCAAGTGTCTTCTTCCTGTGTCTTGTTTTTCCTAGTGAACCAGTATCTGTTGAGTATTGTCCCTATTAACCTGTTTAACCCGTGTAGGTACAACCTTTTCTGGAACATATTCAGCACCGAGATCTGCTTCCAGTCCTTTAGGTAGTGACTGAGTGATGCCAGAATTTCCAACAGCCTTTTTCAAACAGGAGACATGAAATACAAGATGTATTCTTTTGCCTGCTGGAAGTTTGAGCCTGTACGCTACTGCCCCTATCTTCTGCACAACCTCAAAAGGGCCATAAAATCTGGGAGCCAGTTTCTGATAAATCCTCCTGCAAACTGATTGTTGGCGGTGCGGCCGCAATTTCAAATACACCTTGTCCCCCACTGCATAATTGACATCCCTTCTCTGAGCGTTAGCCTGTTTAACCATTTTCTGTTGAGCCATTTGTAAGTTATATTTTCACCTGCCTCAACACCTCATCCCTATCAGATAAATCCTGGGCCACCGCTGCCACTGCTGTTTCTTGTGGCCAGTACTGAATCAACTTTGGTGCTTTCCTCCCATAAACTATTTCAAAAGGCGTCATGCCCGCAGCCGTGTGAAATGCCGTGTTGTACCAGTATTCCGCCCAATGTATCCAATGCCCCCAAGTGCGGGGTTGCTCCGATGAGAAGCAACGTAAATACGTCTCCAAACAACGATTGAGTACTTCTGTTTGCCCATCTGTTTCAGGGTGATAAGATGAGCTCATCTTCAGTCGTGTACCTTGTAGTTTGAAGTACTCCGACCAGAATTGGCTTAAGAATAACGGGTCTCTGTCACTAACAATGGAAGTTGGCGTACCATGTAAACGAGTCACTTCCTTACTGAATATTTCTGCCACTCCCCTCGCAGTAAACGGGTGTTTGAGCAGTATGAAGTGTCCATATTTCGACAATCGATCTACCACGACCATGATAACTTCGAACCCCTTTGATTTAGGAAGCCCCACAATAAAATCCATTGATATATCTTCCCAGATATTTGATGGGACTGGCAATGGTTGCAGCAGTCCAGCAGGTTTGGTGGCTTCATATTTCTGTTTTTGACAGACCTCGCAAGCTGCCACAAACCTGGCCACATCAGTCTTCATACCCTTCCAGAAAAATGTGTTCCCAATCCGTTTGAATGTCCTGAGGGCGCCTGAATGTCCACCTACTGGTGTAACATGAGCTTCTTGCATTAGTTTGTCCGGCCAAATGGACTGCCTAGGTACCACAATTCTCCCTCTGTGTAACAGCACTCCATTGAGTAAGGAGTAAGGCCCCTTTTTCTGTGTCCCCTGCAGAAATTCCTGAACAACCACCCTTAGTTTCTCATCACGGTTAACTACCTCTCTTAGCTCCTCATACTCCATCCATTCTGGAACAGAAACTCCCTTTAAATCCAATAACTCTACCCTCCTGGACAAAGCATCCGCTGCCCCATTCTGAATCCCAGCTTTATAGCGGATGTCGAACTCGTAACCCATCAATTTACGTATCCAGTGTTGCTGGTCGGGTGTGACGATCCTTTGCTTCAATAAACTCGTCAAGGATCGGTGGTCAGTCATGACCACAAATCGTCTCCCTAAAAGGTACGGGCGCCAATGCTGGATAGCCAACACTAAAGCCATCAATTCCTTCTTGTATGTGGGTTTGGAAAGGGCTTTCTCAGCTAAAGCTTTGCTGAAGAACGCCACTGGTCTCCCCTCCTGCGATAACACTGCTCCCACTCCTCTCCCAGAAGCGTCGCAGTCGATAGTAAAAGCTTGAGAGAAATCTGGCATCCTCAGAACTGGGGCCGTGCTCAGAACACCCTTTAATTGATCGAAGGCTGCCTGTGCCTCTTCATTCCAGCCAAAGTTGTCTTTCTTTAATAAATCTGTCAAGGGGCGTGCTATCTTTCCGTAGTCTTTTACAAATTTCCTGTAATACCCTGTGAGGCCCAGAAAACCACGCAATCTCTTCAGCGTCTCAGGTTTTGGCCACTGGGCCACAGCTGCAATTTTCCGGGGATCCACTGCCACTCCATTTCCAGAAAGTACGTGGCCTAAATATTCCACCTGTTGCAGGCCAAAATCACATTTTTTGTTATTCAAAAGCAATCTGTTTTCCTCCAATTTTTCCAGCACCTTCTCAAGGTGCACCAAGTGTTCCTCCCAGTTTCTACTAAACACGAGGATGTCATCCAGGAAGACCAATACAAATTTTCGTAGGAAAGGCCTGAGAATTTCGTTCATGGTGGATTGAAACGTCGCAGGAGCGTTTTTCAGGCCGAATGGCATGACGAGAAATTCATAATGCCCCTCGTGTGTCCTAAAGGCAGTTTTGTGCACATCCTCCATCTTCACCCTTATTTGGTGATATCCAGATTTCATATCCAACTTGGAAAACCATTCTGCGCCGTGTAATTCATCCAAAAGCTCGTCTATTACCGGCAAGGGGAATTTGTCAGCTATCGTGATTTCGTTTAATGCCCTATAGTCGACGCAAAAACGCCAACTACCATCCTTTTTCTTGACCAAAATGACAGGGCTCGAAAAAGGGCTGCAATTAGGCTGGATCACCCCTGATTGAAGCATTTCAGCCACCTTTTTTTCTATTTCATCCTGTTGGTGATGTGCATAGCGGTAGGGACGCACTGCACTGGCCCAGATCCTTCTTTTAGTGTGATGGCGTGGTTCTGTTTCCTCGGGGGTGGCAGTCCCCGTGGTGTATCGAACAGATTCTCGTGGCGTCGCAACAATTCTGCTAACTCCCTGGAAGGATGTTCCCTCTGTCCCATTGTTTCTTCTACCGTAACATTCCATAAGAAACCACTGAAATCCACCTCTGCTGTCTTAAGTAAAGATTTCATTGAAGTCACTGTCCTGTTTAGACTAGGATCCCCTGTTAAAGTGACTGTTTCTGTTCCCAGCTTGAAACTCATCCGCATTGCTTCCCAGTTTACCACCACTTCTCCCAAGGTGCGCAACCAATCAATGCCCAAAATCAAATCTACTCCCCCAAGCTCAAATACATAGGTATCAATCAGAATAGTGCACTGTCGTAAATCCACAACCAGACGTTTGCAAATGCATTTACAGGCCACTCTTCCTCTATCCCCCAAACAGACCCCAAACTTCACTGTCTCATCTACCGGTAGCCCCAAAACGTCCACCAGTTTCCGTGAAATGAAATTGTGGCTAGCTCCACTGTCCATCATCACCACAATGTCCAGCCCCAACACTCTGCCGCGTAGTTTCATGGTCTGCGGTTGAGTAATGCCCCCAATTGAGAATAGCGGAAGTTCAAGGGTGTTACATTCAGACGGAATTGTGTCTGTATTTCCGCTTTGCTCGCCGGTATCGTGCTCCAGAATTTCCAGTTGTTCTTCCTCATCGTCCTCCACCAGAAATGCCACACGTAAAGACTTGTTGGCGCATTTATGCAATGGGCTGTACGGTTCTCCAAAACGGTAATAAAGACCCTTTTCCCTCCTGTTAATGTATTCTTGGTGCGAAAATATCTTTCCTTCTCGGAATCGGCCGTTGTTACTTCGGTTGTACATGGAAACTGAATTTGTGGCTGTTTGTCGTGGCGTTACACTCGCAGTTGAACCACCCATCCCCTCCGACCTGTCTGTAAATGATCGGGTGGGCTCGCTTCGCGTCCCTGTCCGCTCATTGTATTGGGCCCGACCCATCTTAAATCTGTCTGCCGCGATACCACGGCCCGTAAATGAGTCCATGTTTCGTGTTCTTCCTTCCCACCGTCCTTCCCAGCGGGGTTGTATGTATCCCTCTTTCGCCAGAGGTCTCATCGGTGGCCACGTAATCTCCTCTTCGATGCTACGTGCCAGTTCCATGGCCCGATTAATGGTGCGAGGATCATGGGTACAAATCTTCAAGCGTATTTCATCCCGCAGACCACTGAGGAAATAGCCAAAACACTGTAATTCGGGCAACACTCCTACTTGTGCCAGAAGAACTTCAAACTGCTCAATGTACTCCTCGACAGAGCTATCCTCTTGTTTCAGCGACGCCGGAGATTCGAAGGGGTTGGTCGCTTTTCTTCCACTGTAACGATTGATGAGCTCTACCGCAAATCGTTCCCAGTTCCACGTGGGGTTCCTGGATCGTGCCCACTGCCACTGGATCGGTGCCGTTGAAAGGAGGGATCTCGAATTTCCTCATGGCCGCACGCAGATCCTCTGTGTCTTCTCCCCGGTGTGTTCTGTGTGGGCCTCCGATAGTTTCTTCCATTTCTACCGGTGGATTGCTATCTCCTCGCTCCAGTGGTTCTCCTCCTCGGCCGCGGATCATCCTTTCCACCAAGGTTTTTAACTCCGCTAGATCACCGAGGCTTGATTTTACCGAGATCATTTCCTCTTGCATTCTCGCGAAATTCTCCTGTGATGCGTACACCAGTTTCTCCAGAGTATCCAGTTTGGCTTCGGAGCGTGTAGTAGCCATCGACTCTCTCACTCGGATCCGGCAGGTCGGACCAAATGTTATATTCAATAATCAAGAATCACAGGTAAACCTATTACAACTACTGCTCTCCCGGAGATAGTGCTCCGTTCACTTCCTTACCACTATAGTAGTGTCAGTGTGTGTGGGAAATTTGCATGCCTGTCTAACTAACTAACTTCCTCTATATAGTATTTTCTCCTTTCACGTGTTCTCAGCCCTTTTCCCCCTTCTGGAATAAACTACTGTGATCTTGGGCTTCTTATTCTTCTCGTGGCCCATCGGGCCATGGTCCAGTTGCTCTTGCTCTTCAGACATGGGTGTAACATATTATAAGGAGAATTCCCACCAAGTAACATATGCCAAATATTTATATAAAATGCTATAAGATTTACGTGATTTACATGCTTACGTAGAATCACCGCTCACATTACATGGTAATTTACGGTGTATAAAATCAATATCATGTGTTATTAGCATGCACCTTTTTATGTCGTGTGTTGATGCATATTAGCTATCATACATGTTGAGCCTTAATCATTGTTTAGACATGACACAAGATTATTTGGACCTGAGACTGTGCGTGATGTAGATGTTGGTCGATAAAGTATATTTAGTTATAATCTGTTACGATCACAATCGTAACTAAGCAGAGATCGACACAATTGAACAGAGAATTGAAGGATTTATTGCTCGAAATCAGGTATCACTCTGGAATTACAGAAATATGAAAGAAACTCCCAGAAAGTTCCTGTCCTCTAGCTACGCTAGATTACTAACTGTATCAACAAATTGGTTAACCATCCTTCTCTTACGCCTTAGCTATTTATACTGTGCCTATCCCT
Organism: Dorcoceras hygrometricum; assembly: GCA_001598015.1. NCBI lineage: Eukaryota > Viridiplantae > Streptophyta > Magnoliopsida > Lamiales > Gesneriaceae > Dorcoceras > Dorcoceras hygrometricum. The sequence goes on along the minus strand of KV020184.1, from coordinate 9,535 downwards.
TCTTTTGGGCCTTGGGCCTCCTCTGATATGCATGTGTTATTTTGGGCCTGGGATTATTTATAACTTCTGATATTATTTCTCTATCAATATCCTCCTCTCTCAAATCAGCCTTGTCCCCAAGGCTGGTATGTAGAATTTGAGCTTGAAAATCGACCGCATCCTCCCACGTGGCTTCTTCAAGTGGCTTCTCCTTCCAGTGAACTGCCACTACGATGAACTTGAATTTAATTGCAGACCCAATCTGCTCAGATATTTCTTCTACCTCTTTCTTTTCCCAAGCCCCTTCCAGTATAACTGTGTCATCCTTGGATATTGTGAACTTCCTACATGAGCCCAGCATATCGAAATTCACTACATCGAGTTTCAACCCCTCTTTCGTAGCAGACACCAGCTTCTTACCTTCATATTCTTTCAGTTGCCCAACTGCATATTCATCAATTGCTCCAACCATGTAGATAATCCCGTAGCCCGATGGGTTTCTGCTTGTTGATAATCTGCCATTCCTGCGCAACTTCTTTAATCTTCTTCTTCTCACCCTTGTCCTTCTCTTTCTCCTCATCAACTTCCTCAATGTCTCCTTCCTCTTCCTTCTCAATTTCATCGTCTTCCTCGTCACTGAACTCTTTTTCTGTGGTCCTTCCTGTCCAAAGGTAAATTGGGTAGCTTATGAACTCAGAATGCTTCTTCACAAGATCTTTGGTTTTCCTCTCCTCAAGATATTCCAACAGTTCTTCCTTCAAGAAGAGGGTGATCTTAGTCTCTTTCCCAAGCTGCTCACCATCCTTTGTTACTTTAGGGCCGCCCCAACTTTGTTCAATCACCACATTACGCACCAAATATTCTTGATGGGAATGAATCTTCCACTCCTTGAATCGATTTCCTCCTCCTCGCCCGACACCTGCTCTATCTCCCATGCCCCTGTTGTTGCTTGTGTTTACCACTGCTTTACGATTGATTTGTTGGATTTGGGCGGGTCTGTGCGTTGGGCCTGGTTGCGGCCCAAGAGATGTGGTATACAACATCCTTCTTTCGTCATATACGACATTATTAACAGCAGTAATTCTTCTTCGATGTGTTCATCTACTGGAAGTTTCCCCCATTTCAAAGAGGCATATGATTCATAGGGGTTTGCGCCTTCCGGCCACTATACCTATGGCAGCTCCTCCGCACATCGATTCCAATTCCAGTTCGGAGTTCTCGATTTCACCCCCTGGAAATAAATCCCGTTTGAATTTCTGTCAAATTTGTACACCGTAATTCCTGCTCCACCAAGAGGCAAGTCGCACAATGTCAGAGCAAATTTGGCGCTGTACCATATTTGTGCAAACTCCGTAAACCGCTCTCTGAGATAGTGTACTATTGTACCCTGGAACCCATCCCTTACATTTACTCCAATGGCAATTGCTGCCCCGCCGGCACCGCCCATCCGTGCACCGCTGCCGTCGCTCCACCCTACAATTACTACCAGCAAAGTTCCGACCATGACGCCATCCGCCGTGCCCCTTGTGTCCGTCGCATCTTCGCCGTGCTTATCGGCTTCACCCTGTTTTTCGTCATCGTTACGTTCATCACCTGGAGCATCGACGATACGTTCTTCGCAGTCCCCACCTTGGTCTTTCTTCGCCGGACTCTTCAACGACTCTCCCCCCCCTCTGGTACGTACTCATCTTCCGTTTCCGGTCTCTCTTCTGCCTCTTCCCGTCGCATTATTGCTATCAACGATTTCATCTCTGATAGGCTGCGGCTCACCGTGACTAAGCTTTCTGTCATAGCTTTCATGATCTCTTGCAGTGTGTTCACGTTCTCCCGAGACTCAATCACTGATCGCTTCAGTGCATCGAAGTTGGCTTCCGAACGTGTGATTGTCTTCTGATCCGGCAACTCTCCAATTCGTAGACTCTCCTGCGCTTGCTTCTCCTCCCTGGTGGTTTCGATCCGGCAGGTCGGACCAATTGTTACGATCACAATAGTAACTAAGCAGAGATCGACACAATTGAACAGAGAATTGAAGGATTTATTGCTCGAAATCAGGTATCACTCTGGAATTACAGAAATATGAAAGAAACTCCCAGAAAGTTCCTGCTAGATTACTAACTGTATCAACTAATTGGTTAACCATCCTTCTCTTACGCCTTACTATTTATACTGTGCCTATCCCTTCTTTTGGGCCTTGGGCCTCCTCTGATATACATGTGTTATTTTGGGCCTGGGATTATTTATAACTTCTGATATTATTTCTCTATCATAATCCCATAATGGCAAGGCTTGAATACATTTAAGGGTTTAGCAGAGAAGTGGACACTACGCCTGTGCGGCCAACCTTCATATCTTGTTGACTAATGTTATGCTCCAGGATCCTATTAGTTTTTACTCTGACTTTGCACCTCCATGCTGACAACCCTTCTAAGGGGCTGATACTTTGTGTCAGATCAAAACTTATGAGATGAGGGTTTATGATGCAGGCAACAGAACCTAAAACACTGGTCAAATTGGATTGTACAGTTTGAGGTCTTGCTTTCATTTCATGCAACTTGGCATTTGAAAGGGAAAATTGTCCCCCAATAAACATTATGTTTATATCATGGATTTGTTATCAGGTACTTTCCAGCATGGATTGTCAATGAATTCTAATGGTGATGTATCACCTAACTATGATAAATTACTTTAGGCTACTACTATGTTGGTTTGATGGAATATTGAAGAATGTGGAATCAAGATAGTAAAAAATCGAGAAAGATGAGAGTTAATGTAAGGTGATGAAATATATAAGTGTTTGGTGTGATTAAAATCATTTTTTTCCTAGCACTAAACAAACTACCACTTTACTGATATCACTTTTTGGATGCACAAATAACATTCAACTTAAAATATCTAGTTCACTCTACTAATTAAATAATTAAATATGTTTCTATATGATTGGATGATTTTGTTTTCATTGAAAAACAACTCTAATGTATTTTCTACATCGCACTTCATCCTAATTTAGCCCAAACTCAAAAGTTTTACTCTATATAGAACATGATATCCATTCCTATTTTCTCATTGCTTATTCTCCCGACGAGGTTACACTTTAGGGCTATTATGAATTTCCTATTCCAACCAGCAGCTCCAAGATCATATCATTGTTTAACAGGAATATGAACTGATTTCTTTAGCCGGGTCATATACTACTTCATTCGAATTTTAATCAAGTTCTTATCTATCTATCTCTTTATTTGTGTATTTTTAAATGTTTGGGGGAAACATCACTTTCGGGAGGGCCATGCAAGGTGCTTACTCGTTGAAGGAAAAAACGCAGAGATTTTTAAGTTTGCAAACTTGTGCACTGAAGAATAACTTAACAAGTACAAGGAAATAAAAGCCAAAAACAAGAAATGGAGAGGAATATTTTATGAAGAAAAGATTAATGAGTTTCCAAGCAAGTGCAAAATTTTGATGATTTTACTGGAAGAAGTTAATGAATAGAGTGGTCGCGACTGCAATTAATTTGAGAGGGAGAACAAACATGCCTTTGGGATTTAATTAACGGATTGAGGTTTATATAATGAAATATATTTTTATCATTGTGGGGTAACATGGTTCTTCTATTGTCGAAATTAAAGATATGGGCAATCTGTGATGAAGCATCAACCCTAAGGGCAAATATATTGCCAGGCAGCCTGTTAAAAAATTGGGTTGACAAAAATCAAAACCAACTATCTGATAAGGGTGAATTAGATAACAATCCCTCTCTCATCACAAAAACCAAACATGCACTCAGCAATAAAATTTAACCATCAGGACGACTTCCAGACCGAGTTTTCGCTATAAATAAGTAGTATAAGTCTGAATTCACCCTCCTGAGTAGCATAAAAATAATGTAGATCCCCAAGTAACAAGAAAACAAGAAAGATGCATCCCAGTTTTGAAGCAAAATATCATTACCTTGAAGGTAAGCAAGAGATTCACCAAATAAGTGGCTGGGTACATCTAGCTGACCATATGTTTTAGGGCTGGATAAGCAACAGATTAGAGAATACCTTCGTGTGCCTCACTACGATGAAGTAGTACATTTGTTCAAATACAGAGAACAACAAATACTCACTCCATTAGCACAACATTTCCGGTTTCATCATCGGTATAAAGATATGTAAGTGACTTCTCTTGAACAAACACTCCTGCAAATATCAGAAAGGTGAATTACTTAACTCCGTACAGTATCGTTAAATATAAGATAGGCCCATAAAGTAGCATTGAGCTAAACCAAAATTGAAAATTCCAGTTCAAAGGATATGTAATATTTATCGTTAAAACCATAAAATTATTCAGTACATCATTAATACTCTCAACAAGACTTGTGCCAAATTCAATTCATAAAACAAAAGAATAATTTCAAAATCATGTCACAAATCCTCAACTCAGATAGCTTCAACAACGTTAAATTTATATTCACATGTATAACATAAGACTTCTAATCAAGAGGCACATCTGGAAGCATGGCAAGATAAGTTAATATACACATCTCATTGAAGTTCAGACTAGAATTATTAGAATAAAACTTCCATTCCTGAAAAATATTGATAACCACCAACTTTACCAACCTTATCCCTAATGCTGAAACATAAATATGATCTGACTAATCAATGAAATATTCCATTCAGTAGGCAACTTACAAACTAGAGGTCTCGCACTGAAGGTAAAGTTGAAAAGTGAAAAATAAATAAAAACAAAACTAAGTATAGAAAGAGATGGATTAGATAACAGTCATTGTTAAATTATTTTGCGTTCTAGTTTCAGAAGGATGTTCAAAGTTCTTAACATGGTTTCAAAGTTTTCTTCGTATGCTCTACCTAACCATTTCTCTCTTAAAATTTTTTGCATAAAACTATAACAGACACAGATACAAGCTGGAGTTGTTAATTGAATATGGACCAAAAGTAATGTTATATGTTGTCATCCTTTCAGATTCATAACCGCATCAAGTGACTACAGAAATAATTATCATATCTACACATCATTGCATTCCAAAGAGAATGGTTACATGATGAGGCATACTTTCAACACTCTCATCAGTTCGTAACCTCTCATTGGTTTTGCTTCCACTATCCACATCCCGGAGCTCCACCTTTATTGAAACAAAAAAAAAAGAATAAGACAAAGAAGCATTTTCAGGGGTTAATGTCTAAAATCAACCGGCGAATGAACAAGTCGAAAATAAACACACTTGTCCACATACCTGCTCATTATAGTTTGTAGAAAATATTAAGAATAACGAATATCAAAACAGAATAATGACAGTGAATTCTCATATTTAATTGATTTGAAATTCCAGTTCTTTTTAACTTAGGATATACTTAGGAAAATGACTAAAAAGAAGAAGCAACAAATAGAAGAGAACAAACATATTTGAGGAGTTAACGTCTACAATCAACCAGCGAAATAGAAGATGAAGACACTTGTCAGTATACCTTCTCATTGAAGTTTTAGACAGTATTAAAATAAGGAAGATCAAAACAGAAGAATAACAAAGGTGAAGTCTCAAATATAAAATGGATTTGAATTAGAGGTCTTTTAAACTAGGATATGCGTAAAATGTAACAAAAAAGAGAACCAATGAATGAATGTTTTTTTATGTGCGGAAAACAATGAACACGAAGGTGCATTTACTAATTACTTACTCTTTTTGCTGCACCAGATGAAAAAGAAGGAACTGATGTATAGTAAGGTTCATTTACACAAACACTACACGTGTTGCCCCAACGGAAATGAAAAAGAGGAACGAAATGATGCTGGAAACTGTATATAGCAAAAAGACAACAATTGGACGTAGAGTAATTGTTTTGTCAGGTAAGATAATGCATTTGATAGTAGCTGTAACAAATACAATGCACATCAAGAGTCCAAAACACAAAAATTCCTCACTCAACCCATTTCAGAACGATAGAAGAAAGAAGAAAAGAGCAGCCATAAATTAAGTACCAAAAATTGAGTGACTAACAGATACACATTAGGTAACAAAACAAAAATAAATAAAATAATATTCTGAAACAAATTAGATGCAACCTGTATTATAGCTCCTCCCCTACCTTGGGTGGTATGCTGCGCTTTTACCACCTGATCAACAATACAGCATGTATTGAGCCATTGTCATGAGTCACGACTTAATAACCAATATGATATAGGAAGGGCGAGAGGAACAAAATAGGGCAAAATAATCATAAGATTGATAACTTAATGTGACTGATTACCTGAAAAAGCTTCCCTGTGTTGCATCATCCAATCCGTCATACAAAAACACCATCACATCAATTTATAGTTTACACAGACATCCTTACTACAGATGCAGGAAAAAAATCTGACCTCTTCTGATAATAACGTTTCCAGGTCTTACCTGGAAAATTGAAACAATAATGAAAATTACACAATTGTGAGCAGGTTCTAAGCTGAGAGATTATATCACTTAAAGTTTGTTTTTCAATATTTAGAACCACAACAGTGATCAAGAATCAAAGCTTGAACTGAATAAGTGCAGAAAGACACATAAGCAATAGAAATGAGGAAATTGGCAACTGTAAAAACTTTACTGAAAAATAGTTAGATGACCTTAACATGGTGCAAAATCAGCAGTTACATGCACCGATTGAACAGGACTACTTGACAGGCAAGAATCGTGGAAGCAAATATAGTGAGAATGATAAGAGACGAGAATCATGAATTAATGGACTGGTACGTAATTATAGGAGCAATAACTGCTAGGTGAGTTTAAGGATCTCATCTCACATGATCCAGAGATGCAAGTGGGGCTGATCACATAATTGGTTAGCTAACTAAATAAATGTGTTCAAATCACCAATCATAGGAGCATACTAAGACGGGAAACAAAATAAGTATGACCTGAGAAATTCAACAAGGAAACACAAACTAGAACAGAGGATCATAAGCGCCAGCACCACATAAAAAATGTATGTGCAGACAGAGCAACTACGCGAGTTTTAGATGTAATCAGTCAATATCCACAGCACACGGGCAATCATGAATCACTTTCAGAATAGCTAATATAAATGTGCATGATAATTTCTGTTAGTTGATAAATGTACAATAATTTCTAAAAGCAAAGACACAAGAAGACCCGGATTCCCATACTTCAGCAATCGGCATGGCTAAATTGAGCACCTCCTAACGTATACTATATAATGTCTACACATATCAGAGTTACCGCAATAGGCATTCCACGCGGTTAAAGAAACAAACATGAGAACATATACATCAGCACCGGAGAATCTAGCGTAGCGGAGCTGGGTGGCGGACCATGGGGAGGAAAGGAGCTCCCCAAATAGCCGGTGAACCGAGGGCTGGTGGCGTCTGGTATGGCAGATAGACGCAGTGGAAACTGAAGAATTGGATGGAATTAAAGCGGCGGCGGAGAGAAGCGAGGCGGAAAGCCGTTTGGCGAGGAGTAATCGCATACTTCGAATCTTCGAACCAATATCCGGCGCGGTGGTCGGAATGTTTGGTGATGCGGTGCAGGCGACGGCTTCTATCAACAAATTGGGTGATTGTACTTCCACTCTGCTAATGTTGGACAGTCCAAACACACACAGGATCATAGCTCGACAGATATATACTCTGTCTGCACATACATTTTTTGTGTTCTAGTCCCCCTGTTAGGAGTATTATGTTTTCAGTCCTAACCCAATTAAAAACTTGTTTTGAACTCCCTGATCTTACAATTTTACGAATTTACCCCTCCCCAAATAGTAGACAAACGTTTGATCGATTATTTCTTTTCAATCTTCCCCAATTCTTGACCACAGTCCCCATTTGCCGACCACCACTCCAGATCGAATTGGATTGCAGACATCTTGTTCTTATGAGACGTAGTACATTTTTCTTGTAAGCAGACATCTTGTTCTGATGAATTAGATGATATACCATTGCATACCAGAAAGCTTCTGCCATTTATTGAATGCAAATTCTACAGCTCGGTTAATGTCTCGAATGTTATCTAGTAAAACATTGACAGCTTGGACATTCAAATTAAACTTCTTAAAAATTGCAAAAGCTTCTTCAGATAGTTGAAGAAAAACCAGATACTATAAACACAAGAAAAACAGACCAGAAGATGTGTACATAGCCAAAGAAAGATGTGTACAGAGCCAAAGATGTGCAAGGAATACAAAAACCAGTCGACTGGATTGAAAAAGAAAAACCAGACGCTGGTTTTTGGGGTAAATTCAGTCGCCGCACATAGCCAAAGAAAATCCAGATGCAAAGAATTAGAAAAACCAGAAGAACGATGTTGAATTACTGGAAGAAGGCGATTAAAACAGAATAAAGTTAAATTGAAGAAGTCTGGTTCAATTAATTGGTGAAGCTTGAGTGGAGAAAAGAAGAACGATGTTGAATCCAGACGCTGCAAAGGAAATCCAGACGCTGGACTGCATAAATAAATCAGACGCCGGATTGTGAAGAGAAGAAGCAGAAGAATTAAACCAGAGGTTTGATTAGAAGATGAACCAGTTGCTGGTTTTGTAACGACCGGACTTTTCTCAAAAGAAATTTAGAAATTTGGGGTTCGAATTGAAAGACCCAAAAATTTCAATCTTAATAAACATAAAAGTCGTTACTAAAATTCTGGACTAAATTGCGAATAAACACAATTCATTGCTGCTGAAATGCGGAACAAGGAAACAATGACGTGAGCGGAAGTAGAATTACAATCTGATAAACATTTTTCATAACAAGTGAAGGAAATCAGCTGAAAGGGTATACAAAACATGGAACTAAATCCTCGGCTGATAAAATCACACACACGGAACTGATATACCAGCTGATAAAAATACGAGTGAACTTGCATATATCTTTACCCCAAAAGTTCATACAGATTTCTACAAGAATGAGGAACTAGAAATCTGTTAACATACAAAACCATAACTAAAGTTCTGTACATCTAAATCAAAAGAGACAACGAAAGATGTCCACGATAAACAACACTGTCCAACCAGCCACTCTCCATCCAGCTCCCTACTGCTCATTTCCTGCACTCAATGAAAACTAGTGAGCCGAAGGCTCAGCAGGTAAAATCTGGAATAGCAAAATCATGCAATAGAAACTGATACTGAAACTGGAATCTGAAAGCTGAATACATAAATGAATTCTGAGAATTAACGCTTTAGAATAAACAAGCGCAATATATATATATCTGAGAATTCTGAAAGCATAAAACATAATCAAATTCTGTTTCGAAAAACTACTAGCACTCCGATCGTCTCCTTCGAAAAACTTTAAAAGTCTTTTGTTTGGTTTCTTAAGAGAGAGAGCACCGCTTTGAAAGTAATTTGATTTGAAGATAATGATGCATGAAGCAGCTAACATCCTATATATATGATTTGTAAATGCCTAAAGAAGAAACGCATTCAATTCAATATGTCGAAGCCTTAAAAAAAACGTGCTCTATTTTAAAATAAAATGATGCACATGAAAACCGATGCTTAGTTAAAACAAAAAGGATTCGATCGACTTGCTATACTTGGCTAAACAGCTGCTGCAATCGCAT
>KV020183.1:0-20210 GCA_001598015.1 Dorcoceras hygrometricum | reverse complement strand
AAGAAGACCAGATCAGGGACGTAAGTCAAGCTGGATGCTTACGAGAGATGGGTTTATTGTGGAAGATGAAAATGAAGATGGAGATGAGGAAGAATCTGTGAGAAGTTTGACGATCTCGAGGTGAACCCCTTAGTATAAGAAGAAATCCAAGAGCAGGGGATACTCGATCAGTCTCCATAGGTCCAAGCTGGATAAATACTGAAGCAGATCAGGTTGGATGAGAGCTGCATGCTATCAAGGAGATGTACAAGTTGGAACAGTGAGGGGATGCCCAAGATGATACAACAAAGGAGAAACAGCTCAGGAGAATAACATTTCGGATCAGTGATCAAGTGTATATTAGCGATCCAGTGAAAGCTGAATCTGAACAGTGATGATACAAAGAAGAAGGGATATAATCCCTGGTGCAGATTGCAGTTCTGCATAAATCTTAACATGAGGATAATGTTTAGAGAATGGAAGAACTGGCTCAATCAATCAAAAGAATATCGCTGCACATGCTGTTAGATACCAAAGGAATCGTGGAGGAAGATCACTGTAGTGAAAGAAGAGACCAGCTGGGAAGGAAACCAGCTGGGAAACAAGCTTAGAGCTTACAGTATACAAGAGCAGGAAAGAAAAGAACAAGACCAGCTGAGTACAAGAGCAGTACAAGAGCAGATGAGAAGTGCAGCTTAGAGAAGAAGCGCAGATCAGCTCAAGAGCAGCTTAAAGATGAAAAGCAACCAGCTGGGAGGACACCAGCTGATAGACCAGATCTGGACAGACAAGCAAAGTAGTTTGAACACAAGTATACGAAGACTGGATTATATTGTTCAAACTGATTTGTTTCGGCCTATCCACATCAAGTACAAGACGAACAGAGCTCGAAGTTATCAAAAGACTGCAGTACAGATGAAAAGAGCTCAAGTCAAATAAAGCCTGCAACGCATTAAATGCCAAAGGACACAAAGTAAAACTTTGTTAGAAGCCTTTACAACGGATACAACCTTGTCCAACGGATATAACAGATAAGAGGCTTTATATAAAGAGCAGAAGCACAAGCGGAAAAGAGGTGAGTGTAGAATGAGAGGAGAGAAGCTCTTGATAAGAAGAATAGATAAAAATAGAAAGCAAGAGCAGTGCTTAGCCGAATGTTTGCACACTCAAGTGGCAGCTAATGTGCAAGCTGGTCGTCTGCCCAGGTGTGAGCTGGTGCACAGGATATAAGCTTTAAAGAGAAATCTTATTCGACGGCACAAACCTGGGAAGACATTGAGAGACCAGCTCAGAAAGGAGCACTTCCCAGTGTGTGAGATTTTATATTCGAGAGATTGAGCGTTCACTGTAAATCTCACATGCGATTTACTCACAGATTCCTATGATGAATTGATTAGGTTCTGTGGGTGAATCAAAACCAGAATATATTCCCCTCCCTTATAGTCTTTGAACATAGACATTAAACAAGTTCATTGTAGTCTTTCTCATCGAGACGTAAAAGAAATGTTAATAGACACACAGCCTGCGAGCTGATGTACATAGGTGGCTAGAAGTTCTTGCAGCTTGCGGGATGTCGGACGGGTTGCAGCAGGAGCTGTTGTAATCAAATCTGTTGGATCTGTTTTTACAGATCAAAATCTAAGTTTTGATTCACACAAAATCTGTTAATATTTTACTAACGATTTAAATTAAGTGCGCAGATTGAGCTGAACATAAAAACGTAATTTTGAAGGCCTTATAGAAGGAATTTGGTCGAAAAGCGGCTTAGATCACGAACGAAGTTGGTGAGTCTTGCTCGTTGGACCGTTTCGAAGGGGCAGCACGAGTCTCGGGCAAAAATATGCAAGCTCATCTCGGACCCTGTGAGTTGGATGAAGAGAAATATAGCAGCTCAGAAGCAAGCTGGAACAAAGCACTGATAGCAGATTGATTGAGAGTAGATACTAGTGCAGATCAAGGAGTAGTCCAAGCTAGAACAGTAATGGGACGCCCAAGCTGGTCTAGCATAGGACAACTTAGTTGGTACAGTGAGGGGACGCCCGAGCTGATCCAGCTAAGGACAACCAGACAGCAGAGTGGTTCTGAGAAAGAAGAAATCAGCTGAAAAACAAGCTCAACAACCAGCTCGTAGAGACCATCCCAGAGTTAAGCAACCAACTTGGAGTGCTATGGTCAACAAATCAGCCCGAAACATCAGCTGGACGGTGGGAAGTGCAGAAACCAACTCAAAGAACAGAGACCAGCCCAAAGCAAAGCATTTTGAACACAAACATTGTGAAGATTGAATTAATGTTGTTCAAACTGATTTGCTGAGTCATGTTCACATCATGAATAGATTCACAGAGCTCAAATTTCAGAAAGGCTGCAGCGCATTTAATGAAGATAGCTTAAAGTCAACAAAGCCTGTAGAAGCATTAAATGCAAAGGACACAAAGTACAACCATGACAGAACTTTTCAGAAGCCTTTTACAACGGCTATATGCTTTGTGTCCAACGGATTAAATCTGCACAGTACAACAGTACAACATTTAATCAAATACAAGTACCACAATGGATAACTGAATCCCACAAAGCACAGGGCATTCCCCGGCTAACAGTACTAATACATATATGCTATACGCTAATTGGGACACTCTATCCATCTCCTGGGGCACCTTCAGCTGGGTCAAAACCACGACCAGCTGAGAAACCTGGGAAACCTAAAGAACAAACAGGGAAAAAAACAACAAAGCCCCAGAGGGACATGAGGTCAAACCCCAGTACGGAGAGCAGCATAAAACAGCAATAGACAGCAACAGATAAAATGCAGATGTTATGTATGAGGAACGGACAATAGCCGAAGGCTACAACCGAAGCAGAGAGCCAAAGAACTCAGACATAGATCAACAGCTGACAACAGATCACTAAAACGATAGTGGCCATGGTGTGTGTACGAGCATATGGGAATTGCCCACTCATCTCTACACCACACCCAATACCAGATACATCACAACTACTCAACCTGTATTTTCCCAACTCATGAATTGTGGTAGTTAACCACTCGGCTCATAGTGGCTAACTGAACCCAGCAGGGAGATGAGAGTGCGTTATTGCCGCTCGCCCTCGCATCCTGATACGCAATAGAACGATACAACAAAACACGTCTACAAGATCTGAACTGAAACAGGATATGTGCGTATGTAATGCAACAGCTTGTCATAATAAATCACAGAACATATGCAAGCAACAACAACACAGAGGCATACACGACACACACATAATATCCATACTAAGTCCAATGCTATAAAACAAGCTCACATCCGTACCTTAACACTTCTGAGCTACAATTACCACAACAGAGTCTGAGCAACACAGATCTGTCACCTTCTAAGCCAAACACAAGCAACTGCTCAAGGACCGAAACACAGAAAAACAGCAGCTGGGAGCTACAACTCGACCAGCGCTATCCTACCCTTCAAAACAACAGAAAGCTCTAAACAAAGCTTAAAGGTAGAATCTGCGAACTTACCCCAACGAATTACCGAATGTTTATGCTAACAGACTACACAAGAGAGATGTCTTCGCTATCCTCTCCCAGATCCTCCAACGTTTTCGAATGAGGTAAGAGACGAAGAACCTTAGCAAGAGGAGTCCAATGTTACCACTCTCGCTCTCGTTGGAGCTGCCTACCGACGGCAATAAAAAAATATAGGGTTACTGTGAACAGTAACTAGGGTATCGCGACAGGGTTTGCTATCGGGAAATATTCTAAGTGTTGGGAGCAATAATCGTATACGAAGACCAAGTCCTCTAAATAACCCACACTGTCTGAAACTGGGAAACAGATCCACCGACAACTTAAGTCATCACAGCTGATATCCCGCTCACATCTGAATCTCGAATCAGATATGTCCCTTCACCAAAACAGATCTTTACTAAGCCGTACGACGTCGCAAAGGAACTACCTTAGCGTCTAGACACATCGCCCGATACTCACATCTGAATCGCTAAATGATATCTGATCGCAACACCACACTCAGATCTCTCACACATCTGAAGGCTAACGCAACTCACAGCTGAGTCTCCTCCGCTAACCAAAACGCTATCGTTCCAACTAATCCAAACGACGTAGTTTCGCTACACACTCAAAAACACGCTAACGCACAATGACATCTGAATTCTATCAAAATGTTGCCGCTCCAGATATCTCCTAGCGCGCCTCAGCTGATACACAACATCCAGATTTTTCCAGAAATCTGAATGCGATCACTCATTTTTGATCCAACAATCGAACCAGATATCTTCTACGCGACATCTGACAGCTTAAGACAGCTGATTCCAACACTTAAGCAAATCCGATGTCTACACCAAGCACATCTGCTCTCAGCTGATTCCACCCAGATTCATCCAAGACAAATATGATCCATAATCTTTCGGGTCTCACAACGGAGATCCTCAGATGTGGTAAATTTTAGCATTGGGAGAACCTCAGCTTTAGGTGAAACAACAGATCTGAGTTAATAATTGCTGAGTCAGCTGAATACGTGAGATCTGAACCTATTCAGACTTCGCGTATATACAGTTGATGCTTATATGTGATCAAATCTAATAGTACCCCAGCTGGAACATAAAACAGATATAAGGCTGTGACGTGTTCTTTAAATGACGCTCGTTTTTACTTTTCACCGTACGAGTGAAAATTTCAAAATCTGATCGCGCCATCGGATGATTGACACGTGTGTTGTCATCATGCGAAACGTCACATCCACATTATTTCCCCTACCATTTTGTATTCCGTTTATCTTTTATGAAACTTTTTGATTTTTTCTAGCATTTACCTTGTGCAAAATATTCTCTTGCTTTCAGAGTTTTCTTTGCAGATAATCTATCTTTCCGGCGTACTTTCTCGTTCGATCAACCTATTGTAATGATAGCCTCACTGATTCAGAATGATATTCAGGTCTATTTGGACTCAGTTCTCAGTATGGAAGACGAAGGCATGGTTGCTCTGTTCAGAGCCCTAGATTCATCTGGACTCCGCGGGTTTTTGGGATGCTCTTCTGCTATCTATGAAGCAGACTTGGTGAGTTTCTATCAGAACGCCTTAGTGAAGGACAACACAGTGATCAGTTCCGTACAGGGAAAGTATGTTGAATTTTCTGAGGAGCAATTTGCTGGATCTTTCGAGTTGCCTAATGAGGGGCTAACATCTATGGAGGAGGTACCAAAAGATCTAATTTTTTATGCAAGGAGTGAATTTTATGCAAACGGTGAATAGATTAAGACCTCTTGTAAGAAAAGGGAGATGAAAATCGAGTTCAGATTGTTGAACGACATCTTGGCAAAGACCATGATAGTCAAACTCGGTTCTTTCGATTCAGTGACCCATGAGCGGTTTCTGTTAATGGCAGCTATCCATGGAGGATTAAGATCAATTGGAGTTGGATTCTGTTCAACATTTTGAAGGACATGGTGACTACATCTTCCAAGCAAGCCCGAGGGTTTGCTGTGCAAATTTGTATTCTTCTGCAGGGAGCGCCAAACTTGGATTTGGGCGAATCAAAGGCCTTCCCCCCTCTGAAGATACTCACTACCAAGACTGTTGGCACGTACGTTGCGAAGAAGAAAACCATTACTGCTGACTAGGTAACAGAAGTGCCTCAGGTGGAGAAAGTTGCTAAGAAGGCAGCAGCAAAAAGGAGATCAGCTCTTACTGCAGAGCCAGTGGCGAAGAGAAAACGCAAAACTGTGGGGAGAGATGCTTTCCCAGAAAATAAATTAGCTCTTGTTCCTGTTGTTCAAGATGTTGAACCTATTTCTGTGATGTCGGCTGAGAGCCCTAGCACTCGACAACACCGAGCCCCAAAAAGAAAATTGGTGTTGCTATAATCTGATGACGAGGAGCGTGGTGAAGAGGAACAGGTGAAGGAGAGGACAACTGTTGAAAAACCAGCTGTGGAAGAAGAAACTGTTGAGGAAATTGTAGCTAAGGTTATTGCTGAGACATCGGAGATTGATATGGAGGAGATTGAAACTGGTGAGGTAGTTGTGAAGGAGAAGGAACAGGAACAAATTGTTGGGGAAGAGGTAGCTGGAACAGAGACCGTTGAGATGGAGAGTAGGATAGATGTTTCAGCTATCACTAATGATGATGATGTTTTAAGTTCCAATGTGTTATCCAATGAAGAAGGATCTGTGGTTGAGACGGAGAATGAGAAGGATAAGGAAACAGAGTCGGTAGCTACTGATAAGGGAAAGAGCGTTGAAAAGATTATTGACTCTGAAGACACAGATCCCTTGAGCAAGGTTTTGGAGCTAACTGAGACATCCACATCTGATGAGGATTCTATGTCCATCGATGATATTTTGAGGCAGATTCCGGAAGAGATGATGCTTCCATCTGTTACAGCTGAAGAGCCTACAAAGGTAAAAAATTTGGTCGTGGCATTGAACTAAGGAAAGTGGATTGGCACAAGGCCAACGTTCCTAAGATTGTCCCTGCCGACAAAGGGAAGGAGCCCCTTGCCGAGGTGATCAAGGGCAATCCAGCCAAGGAGATGTTTTCTTTGATTTCTGCTGATATTGAGTTTCTTGTACATTACGGGAGGCAGTTGTGGAAGAAATTTCTTCATTCTTTTATTCTTTCAGCTTCTGTAGTCTATCTACTACGCAGTCAGTTTCAGATCTTAGAGCCAAGGAAGAGCAGATGTTGCAATGGGCAGAGACAGATTCCCTGCAGACAGCTGTTCGGAGGCATATGTACATTATAGCGAAGTATAGAGAATTGTTGTTTACAAAATTTTTGTAAGCAAGACACAACAATTTTGAATCAGGCACGCCCACGTCTGCTATAGATATTCAAGTGTTAGATTTGCTTTCGGAAGCTCATATAATTTCACTAAGAGACTTGCTGGAGAAACTGAGGCAGCACAGATTGGAGTGGACATGACCGTGTAGCTCAAAGTTGTTCGAAAGAGCTGATGTACAGAGTGGTGCAGTTCTTTCACGATTTTATTCTAGCGTCAAGTCTACCTGCTAGGTAAGGCCGTTGATTTTAATTTACGAGTCTTGGATAGTAATAGAGGGTACAGATCGGTGGAGAAGCGGGTGCATATTATCTCTTTTTCTCAAGAGGAAGCAGCTGCCGCAGATGTCATTTGACGATACCTTTGTCCCCGTTTGCTTTTTCATTGAGCCAGTCCAAGATCTGGATTCGAGACCGCCTTATTCTGGGATTTTTTGGAGGAACTGGGCTGAAGTCTGTGTAGATATTGTAAATTTTAGTCTTTTTGGACATCTGCAGCCAGTAGGTACATATAATTTGTGTAGAGATATAGTTGTTGCAGGACCATTTGTAGATATAGAAGAAGAGTCGATGGGATTTCTTGGTGTATTTCGGCGAGGTTTAGATGCAAATCTGAATTCTTACTGCTCTAGCTCTTCCAGTGGTCCGCTTATTGACTTTACCGATGATACTCCTCAGGATGAAGCGACAACTACTGTTATTCCTCAGATTTACCTTCCTTCCACGGAGCTTACAGAAGCCATTCCACAGGTTTCTCTGCCAGGTGCTACCGTTCCTACCGCTGATTATACAAAGTCCTTTGCACATCTCCGAGCTTACTGTTGATAATATTCAATTTGAGCAGATTCAGACATGGGATGATGTAGCCGAGCTCAAGTCTGCACTTTCATCCGATATTAGAGGCCTTGAGATGCGGTTTGTATTTGTTTCTTCCCAACAGGACAAGCTTCTTCGAGATCAAATCCTTGAAGTCCGAAAAGAAGTACAGACTCAGAAAGGCTGCTCTGATTCAAGATCTGGATGAAATCCTTAAGGAAATAAAGGATCAGAAGGCTGCTCTTGCACATGATTTGCTTGAATTCTGAGTAGAAACACAGGAGAACTTCAACACTCTCAATGCTCATTTGTCTGAAATCATTGCCTATATTAATAGAGGCGGTGATGCCAAAAAGGGGGAAGAGAGTAGTCGAGGGCCGCAGCCTCCTGAAGATCGAAGAAGACCTGGAGATGGTGGAAGTAGGAGTGAGCCACCTAGGAAAAGAGGTAGTGGATCAAATAAAGGAGGAGGAAGTAGCAGGCCTAGAGGATTCCGTTATTGGTTCAACTGAGCAATTTTGAGTTTTTCAGTTCTTGTACAAATCTCTTGTACTTAGCCAGTTTTGATTGAATATATATAGCATGACTTTGAACAATTTATTTTAAGTCTTAGGCTGCTAAGTTTTTTGTCATCACCAAAAAGGGGAAAAATTGTTAAGATAAAATTTTGGTGATAACGAAAACAAGATTAAGAACTGTATTTAAGAACTCAGATTTGGACTATTACTAATCGCATTAAAAGTAAAGGGAGTTGAATGTATAATAAAGATTAGAGTTTATCAGATCTGATTGTATGAAAGGGATGTATTTAAAAGGAAGAGAGTAGAGCAGATCAGATCAGAGGATATCATACTCAGATAAAAGATATTGGGAACAGAGTATTTCAGATCCGAGTAATTCTAATCATAGCTTATCAGATTTTGGGCAGAGGTTTCGTTATCAGATCCGATCAGTAATCGAGACTCAATTCAGTATATAATCTACTCAGAATATTTCAGAATTTTATTCTATAGATCAGATCAAAACAGAGATTTCTTGTGTACAGAACAGAGAGGGATTCAGATTTGAATAAGTTGCAGTTAAAGAGAAGTAAAGAGAGTAGATTCGTAAAGGAGAGAGAGATTTCAGCTCTAACAATAATATAGTTGAATAGAGGAAGAGATGATAATGGGGGAAGAGACGTAAGTTTGAGAAGTATATATATTCGAAACAGTCTGAATCAAATTTGAGCTCAAAGCCAAAACATATTCCATATTTCAGATTCAGATTTGACAGCTATTCATTCCAGAGGAATCAAATATCGAGATTTTTTTGTATAAAGCCTGTTAGACGAATTGGAGTGAAGATATTCAAGTTAAGAGACTTTTTGGAGTAAATCGTACAATACGCAGAGTGGTGCAAATTGATGTTTACCTACTTTGGCGTAAAGGTCAACTCACCTCTGACAACCGCTGACAAACCTCAACTCAGCATTAATGGAGCATTTAATGCATTGATACGATGAAGATATTCAAACAAGGTTTGTATCTACTGGCTCATTAAATGACCGTTGAGGATGGATGAGTATAAATAGCTGAAGAGTTCAAACAGATAAGCTCTCTTGCCAACTCGATTGATTTACGCTCTCGTCGATTTTATCTCTCTCACTCTATAGGATTTTCACAAAGCTCTAAATATTTCAATATCCCAGTTCTCACCATCTCTAAGAACACCAGTTCAGTTCTTAATCAGAAAATACCTTCGAGATTTCTTCTGGTTTTTATTTGTAAACTCGTTTCATTGTAAAAGGAACCAGAAGATTTACAAAACTCTATTGTATCGTATTCATTGTAAACTCAGTTCAGAGTCTGTAACAAACTCGATGTTTGAAGCAGTTCGAAAAACACTTGTATTTGTATTAAGCAGTGTAATATGCGTGATAGAAGTTGCTAGGAATTCACTTGGAGCGAGGCTCTAGTGATTGGGTGTTTGTAGAGGCTGTACTCATCAAATCTTCTAGTTGAACCTTCCTGAAAAGGAAGAAGGGGAGACATTGAATTTGAGATCCGAACTTCCACAAACAAATTCTGAACTCAATATATTTATTTACTGCATCTTTATTTACTTCAATGTTCACCGTTTAATCTATTTCTTTCCGCACATTATTTGTTAACCAAGAAAACATATTTGAACTAAGAGCCTCAGATCTGATCACTCAGATATGAGTTAAGCGAAGACTTGTAAAAACAGTTTTAAAGGTTTCGAAAATAAAAATCGAAGGAGTTCATTCAACCCCCTCTTTTGAACTCGTGAGTTTATTTAAACTCTATTTTCGATTCCATTGATCCTATCAATTGGTATCAGAGCCCTGTCATCTTAGTTATTGAACAGTTTTATCTTCTGCGTGTATATTCAATATGTCTACTTCTCACAATAAGATTCCTATGTTTTCTAAAGAGGAGTACGATGAGCTCATTTGGCCGCCCATGATGATGATATGTGGACCGTCCTAACAGATGGACCCATAAAGATTACGAAGACCAACACAGCTATTGCCATATCTGATGGAGCATCGTAATGGATAGAAAAGAACAGATTCGAATATACATCGGAAGACAAGAAGAAACCCAACTTGGATAACCTATCAAAGGATATTCTTTATAAGATATTGGACAATAATATGTGCGGCAACATAAAGACCTGCGCATCAGCGATCGACTGGGTTATTGCAGTTGCTCCCTATTCCTGAGTGGAAGTGGGAGAACATAATGAATGGATTTTGTGGTCGGAAGACCCAAGAGTCCCATGGGATACACAACGATATGGGTGATTCTGGACATACTCACCAAGTTCGCACATTTCTTATCAATGAAGACTACTTTCACCTTGACGCAGTATGCGGAGCTATATATTAGGGAGATTGTTAGGCTGCATGGCATACCACTCTCTATTGTGTCAGATCGGGACACCAGGTTTACATCAACATTTTGGAGTAGCTTGCACGCAACGTTGGGGACTAAGTTGTCATTCAGTACAACTTTTCACCCACAGATAGATGGCCAGCCAGACAGAGTCATTCAGATTCTGGAGGATTTGCTGAGATGTTGTGTGATAGATTTCCAGGGTACGTGGGACTCGAGATTGCCTCTGGTAGAGTTCACGTACAACAACAGCTTTTAGGCATCGATTGAGATGGCTCCATATGAGACTCTGTACGGGAGGAGATGTCGATCTACCGTGCACTGGGATGAGGTTGGAGAGAGAGTGATGACTGGGCCGAAGCTAGTGCAGCAGACAACGGATATAATGACTAGGATACGGGATTGGATGAGGAAATCCCAGAGTCATCAGAAGAGTTATGCCGATCGTAGACGATGAAATTTGGAGTTGGCTGTAGGAGATCATGTGTTCGTGAGGATTTCGCCCATGAAGGGCGTGATGCGCTTTGACGGGGAGGCAATCTCAGCCCGAGGTTTATTGGGACATTTGAGATTCTGGATAGAGTTGGTACATTGGCGTATCGAGTAGCACTACCACCCAGTCTGTCAGCGGTTCATAATGTATTCCACATTTCGATGCTGCGGAAGTACGTCCCGAATCAGTCGCATGTGTTGGATTTTGAGCCGCTTCAGTTAGCACCAGATTTTTCTTTCGAGGAGCGACCGGTTCAGATTTTGGCTCGAAAAGAGCGCAGACTTAGAGCGTGGAGTATTCCGATGGTCAAGGTCCGATCACAGAATCACTCAGAGGATGAGGCTACCTGGGAGACTGATGCCGATATGCGGACCCACTATCCAGAGCTTTTCGGTATGTAATCTAATTTCGGGGATGAAATTCCTATAAAGGGAGAGAGTTGTAACGCCCGGAAATCCTAATTACGTGGAAATGAGTACATGACATGGGCAAAAATTATTTTAGAAAAATTATATGCTATTTTATGTGATTTAATGGTAGTTTTATTATTTCGTGATATGCATGTTATGTTTTTAGCTCATTTGAGTTCTGGACGCGTGGACGAGACTAGGTACGATCGAGATAAAAATCATTTGAAATTTTTAAGCTCTCATATTTTTAAGAGTTACAATTTATATTTTTTAAGCAGTAATTTTCGGAAAAAAGGTTTTTATGCATTATTGCCGAGGGGACCCTTTTTTCACCTATACGGGCTGTTTTAATGGATTTTTCTATATTTTAAAATTGAGGAGGCTACATATTACGAAAATTTAAGATTTTAAAGCCAATATTAGAGTTTTAAATAATATTTTAAATTAAAGAGGGGTTAGTATTGAAAAACTCCCTTACTTTCCTAATTAAAAAATAGTAGGGGTCATTTTTGACACAATTCATTTTGTCCCTACCCCAAATTTCGTTAACCCTACCTCCTTCCCCTCCCTCTAGTCGCCTCCTCCCCTTGGTGCTCTCGGCTCCATCGAATTTTGGGTGTTTTCAAGGTGTTTTGTCCCGATCTCGTGTCTCCCGCTTCGGTAACTCGCAGTTCTTCATTATTCCTCAATCAAGGCATGCTCTAATATATCTTTTTCTGACCATTTAAATCATAATATACTGTTTTAAAATGATGAGTGCATGAATTGTATGTGTGGTGATTAGATCTATGTTTATTGTTTGAGGTCCATGCATCTATCATGTTTTTCAAACATATTTTATTATTTTCTTGTGAAACTTCGATTATGGGCGGTACATGGAGCTATGTTTCAGTCCAAGGGTAGTCCAAGTAGTTATTCCATCGAGTTAGGATCACGTAGGTCCAAACAGAGAGCGATTTGGTCAAGAAAAGAATTAGTTATGAATTTTATGATCAGCACGTGTCCTGGCTTGTCGTCTGTGCGTGATAGTAGTGTTGTTGGGATCGGGTAAGTTGCTCTATATGGTATGTGTGGTCATGTTTGATTCAGGATATATCCCATCGCGTTAGGGTCATGCATGTCCAAACGGGGAGCGATTTGGTCAAGGAACGAATTAGTTATGATTTTTATGGCTAGCACGTGTCCTGGTTGCAGTCTGTGCGCAAGCAGTGTCATTACGAGCATCGGGTTGGTCATGCCTTGAATTGTTTTTTGAGTCTATTTTGTTCCAGTGGCTATTAGGGTGAGTAAGGGTAACTTGGGTTGAAACAGAGAGTGATTTGGTTAAGAAATATATTTTTAATGATTATTACCGTTTTATCGCTCGTAGTGTTCCTCGTCGGGTCATTTTTGTGAAAATTAAGATTTCGAGCCTTAGAGGCTGCCAAAGTTCGTGGATGACTTTATTTGATATTTTAAGCATATTTAAGATGTTTCCAGTAATTTTAGAATTTATTTGATTTATGAGATTTTTGGCAATTTTAACGTATTTGGCCGAATATTTTAAAGTCAAAATCCTTTTATTTATGTGTCTAATGCTTTTATCAAGTTTTAAAGTCAAATTTTTTGTCAATAGGGACTCTTGCTTTGTCAATTAAATGTTTGATTTTAAGGTGAAGGGCGGAGTATTTTATAAATTTTTAAAGTTAATTTTAAAGTTATGGACCAAGTCATGTTCAGGGTTAGATGTCATTTTAAAGTTAATTCGAGGCTTTTGGGCTTAGAATTAGTGGGTCAGTCACCTGAACCAGTCCTTGACCTGAGTTTAAAATGTGAAAACCGAATATATATTTAATTATATATGTAGTATTTTATGTATGATAATATTTTAAATGAAGGAATTAAATATATATGGACGGGTTAATCTTTTAAATTGCATATTTTTATGAAATACACGCATCATGAAATTTATGAAATGTTGAAGACATGTTTTAAAAGAAAACCCGAGGGATTGAAGTGATTTGTGGCAAGTTTACGATGGGAGCTAGTCGGGATACAGGGCCCGAGGATCCCCTGATGTATAACAAGCTTATGGGTCCATGTGATCACGACATGGTGAAGTAGCAGCATAGATGTGTGTGAGATCCCGAGGTAAGGTCGGGTGAATCGCACCGCCACGTACGTTGGTTCTTATGATTGATCAATCACATGCCCGCTCACATTTCACGGATACGACTCATTCGTTTTTATGTTACGTTATGGCATGCCTTATTATGTATGCTATATGATTATGATATGTTACGAATGAGTTACGAACCATGTTTTACGTCCATTCATACATGCATGTTTTAAAGTTATTTTATTATACGTATGTGCTTGCATGTGATTTTATTATATGTACCTTGCTATTTTAAAAGATAGAGCATGCTGGGCCTTTAGGCTCACTAGGTTTAAATGGTGCAGGTGAAACTGCTGATGAGTTTTTCCGTACTGGCGGTGAGGACCTCTGAGCGCCCGCTGTAGCTATACCCCGGGGCCACTCTGACGTTTTATCTATGTTATGATACACTTTTCAGACATTTCACTTAGCATGTCCAATTTTCGTAACTTTTTCATACTCTGATGTTAAACAACATTGATGATTTAATGTTTTGAGGTATTTGTTTTATTTATTTTTTAAAATATTGATTTAGAAAATTTTTAAATGGGACGAGCCATACTTTTAAAGATTGTTTTTCCGCAATTTAGTTTAAGAAAAAAAGTTTCTAGAGTATGTTCGTGTCAATTTGATCGAATCAGATTAAAGGAGTGAATTAAATCAAATCTTTTGAATGTAGTCTTTAGACGCGTTAAACAACTGTACAGAGAGACGAGTCTAGTAGTCTCAGTTTGGGCAGCGTGATAAGTCCCAGCTGAGGTTATACAAGTTGTTGTATATATCAAATTCTTCTAGTGGAGACTTCCAGTTTGGAAGAAGGAGAGATGTAGAAGCGGTGGCTTCAAACTTCCATAAATAAATCTGTCTGGGTAATTTTTTTACAGCTTTACTGCATTAATGCTTTAAACCGATATTTTAAGTTTCAGTATTTAAGTAGTATGTCGAGTATTTTCTGCTTGATTTTTCAAACCATACACCGATATGCTCTCGATGCTCAAAACCTTTCAAGAACCCAGAGCTATTGCAGCACGTATCTTATTTCAGATTGCGCACGGCTTTGCCGTGTGCTGATTGCTCTAAAATATCTTTTAAAC
This sequence comes from Dorcoceras hygrometricum, assembly GCA_001598015.1. NCBI lineage: Eukaryota > Viridiplantae > Streptophyta > Magnoliopsida > Lamiales > Gesneriaceae > Dorcoceras > Dorcoceras hygrometricum. The sequence goes on along the minus strand of KV020183.1, from coordinate 5,597 downwards.
ACGCGATCTATTTCGATCTTTCCTAACAATATTTATGCGTGAAATTATTGGTTATGAGCAATTATACTTGTTAACATCCATTCTTATACTTATTGGTATGCATGAAATAATAACAAACTACTTAAATTTATGTTATCATTCTTAGTATATAATCTGCCAACAAGAGATATATAAATTGATATAAAAAGTACATCATGCTAGTCAAATGATACTTATTTTGTCCCTTACGTAATCAATCGGTTTTTTTTTTGTTGTTAAAATCTATATGTTGAGTTTAATCTTGAGTTAACACCAAAAAATATACACTATGAAAACTCAATTCAAATAGCTTAGGTATAGATAAACAATCATCATGTAGAGATTAATAATAGCGTTATGAATGAATACTAATATATAAATTTAAAGAAAATACTAATATTTATCTTCCTATAATTCCATGACTACAAAATTATGAATACTATCAAGTAGAATGAACGAATATCTTCCTATCAAAATTTGGTATCCGAGGGTCCATTTTAGGGTCGGGAATATAGAGATGAGAGTTTAGAAGGAGGGTTGAATAAACTCCTTTCGAAAATCTTTGTCTTTTAAAATAATTTGCAGATCAGCTGATAGCACTTTCTCAGTTAATCTATTTTCTTGAGAAATAAAAATTTTATACGAAAATGATCAATTAAACAGTGAACAATATAAAGAATGCACGTAAATAAAAATAGCTGAGAGTAAGAGTTTGTTTCTGGAAGTTCGAAGCAATGCTTCTGCGTCTCCCCTCTTACAAGATTATAAGGATTTCATTAGAAGATTTGATTTGAATACAGTATATTCTAATCCAGTTAGTTAGGTCATACTCGTGCTGAACTCCTAGTTCAACAAATACACCAGCACGCAGGTTGTGTTTTACAAAATATTATCTAAGGCTTTCTTCTGATTTGAATGAAAGAGATAATCCTAGAATGTTTTAGCAACAAGCTAAAACTAGTAACAACAAAAAGGAATTCTTTGTGAGCTTAAAAGTATATCTCGAAATTGTGTCTCTATGATTGTTTGTTTTAGCATTCGTTGTTACATGTATGTCTGTCATGAGCTTTCTTCTACTTATATACTCTTCGGGTCCAACGGTAATAAATGGTACCTACGAATAGATCCTTGAACTCTAGCCTGAATCCAAATACATGTGTATTTAATTCTTGTACTATACCATGTATCGTATCATTGAATGATTTCCTCTTTTTGCACAAATATGGCAACTCTCATTGTCAGGACCCGTGCTAATCAATCAAGATTACAGCACAATTAAGCACATAGGCGCGGAAGCATAAAATAAGGCTTAAAAATTTTCGAAATATTGGGCCCGAACCATAATCACCATTCAAAATATTCATAATCAAAATAGCATTTACTCAAATCCAAACAACAAACAGGTAATCAATCAATTCTCCAAAACAGATCCCCAACATACATAGAAACTCAAAGCATCCCCTGGTTCGATACATAACAAAATACAATGGGACTCAATTAAACGGGGACCTACTAGCTGAAACTCCACTCTGTCCAGCTAGATTACCTGCAGTTCCGGGCAACACAGATCCAAAACACAAAGCAGGAAAAGAAATACGAGGTCAAGCCTCAGTACGAAGAGCACTAATATAACAGCAAATCATAAACATGCAGTGAATGTCCAGAAAATCGGTCAACAAGGCCAACCAATCAGCTGGCAATCATCTCAAGCGAGCCTATATACCACGCACGGCCAATCAGCCGAGGAAATAATCGGTCCATGATCATCAGGCCCATCAGCCATCACAGCTCGGTGGTCTTCAGACACAACCAATCAGTCGGTCACCACTCCGGTGATAGCGTTGAACCCTTCAGGCACGACACATCTGTCTGCCGATCACAACGTGGCTCTTTCTCAGGTCATCAATCAATCAAAGGCTCAATATGTATGCATGAATGCCATGAAATTCAAATCTGATTTCAACATGCATAATTCACATAAACAGATCATATCAATCAATCACAGCTGTTCACGTAGACACAGATTTCACAGAGTACAAATCATGCCTCAAAATACTAACACGCTTATGCCCAAAGCTGTTAGCAAAAGCTCAATGCGTACCTCAATCCTCAGATACTACTCAACAGATCTCACCAGGGCACGGCTATCCTCAGCTTACTCGAATCTGCTCCTACAATGGTCTCATCCACCACATCAGAAATCTCCTGGGAACTCAAATCTGTTAAGACATCTCAATATTCAGCTCAACACTAAGACAAATCTGCTTAGCACCTACGGTCAAGATTCCAGACTCTCAACCTAGACTCTACAAGCTCTAACGAAGCTTAAAACAAGAAGATCCACTTACCCAGAAGCTCAAACGAACTGAAGAACACTTCTGCTCAATGGTAGCAAAAATCTACGAACACACAGATTCTTCGGGTTCCCTCGAATCGTCAAATCAGGTCTCCTGACTGGTGTAAATCGAAAGGCCTAAGCAAGATAAACTCAATGCCACCAGTCTTTCTCCAAACCACAACGGAAATCGACGGCAATCTACCGGAGAAGGGTTCGAATGAACAGTAACTATCGAGGTTTCACTGGAGAAAACGATAAGGAAAATGTCGGGTTCAGAAATACTCTAAGTGTCAATCAACACTGGTATTAAATCCTCAAGTCAATTCATATCCCTCTCTACGCTAAAGCAAAAGATTCCTCACATATGATACCAGCGCTCACTCTCATCTAGCTCAGCTGATTTGGGTCAGACTTTGCTACGCTCTACTGACTCGCACCGCAAACGACGTCACGCCAACTAATCAAAACAACGTAGCAGAGCTTCAACATCTGAAATAGACCTCTCTCACTAGAAAAATCTGAACAACGCTAACAACGGTCAACTCAGATGTGTTGACTACCTCGTGTCCTCTCCTCCTTACCACATCTGCGTGCAACCGCTAACAGATTTCTCTCGTCAGCTGGCACAACTGCTTCGCTCGCTACACAGCACCGTTGACCAACGTTGACATCTGATCGTGCCTCTAGTCAAATTCCTTCCACTAGCAAGACATCTGAAATTGCGAAGAGACAACGCATCACTTCTCGCACCAAACACGACTACTCAGATATCTCCCGCTAACACCACAACTGAGTACTCGCTAATTCTCGCGCAAGACTTATGCTGATCTATCTGTCTCCAGCGATGGGACTTCACATCTGAATACCTACTGGAATCAGATCCCTAGAGACAACTCACCAAATCAACTCTAGATTCAACGCAGATATCACCCGATAGCAACCAGCGACTAACAGTTGATAAGCTCTACGTCACATCTGAAACATCATCAACCCGATTCGACCAAATTCCACAAGTCTGAAATTCAAAAATCCACTACTCTCATGACTAATCCCAAACAAGTCTGATTAATTACTAATGGTCGAATCTCAATCCTCACACTCATGTAGAAGTAGCTTTTAGCTATTTTTGTTTAGCCGAAAGTGTTCCAACGACTATAAATGATCCTCGGAAGTCAACACATCATTGAGCTACTGATTTGAAATATATATTGTTACGATCTGAAGTCCTGAGCTGAAAAACTCTAAGTGGAAGCACTTTGAGCTGTTTGCTTAAACTGATCTGATCTAAGCTCCTGATCCTGTCTGATCTGATCTGGTCTGAGCTGATCTGGTCTAAACTGATCCGCTCTGATCTGAGTTGTCCTTACTCAGCTTGGCTTCGATGTGATATGAGGAATAACAAATAAGCTTTGGCCTGATCTGATCACTTAGTGTCTGAGCTAATTTATCTTCACTAAAACTTAGAATATTCAATAGCCAAATAAGGTATTTGATATCCCGACTTAGATACTTCACAAAAGTAACTTAATTTTTATTATATGGCGAGTGATTGGGAACATGTCTCATGTACATGCTAAATCAAACAATAAAGTATTAAAGTCATCATAATACATTTTCAGTGAAAATAACATATACTTCGTTTTATGGTGACTATAGAAGGTTAATTATATTTTTTTACCAAATTGGGTATCTAAGAGGCCAAATTTGATACCTAGTATCACAACTTAGATACTTAAGGTTAAATTGAGTTCATCATGATGTTATATGGTGTGTGGGAAATATGTTTCTTTTACATACTAAATCACATGATAAAGTATTTAAATCATCATAATATATTTCAACGAAAAACAACACTACTTCTTTTTATGGTAATTGTTAGAAATTAAATATATTTTTATACCAATATTGGGTATCCAAAGACCAAATAAGTTATCTGGAATTCAAATACTTTTTTGGTTAAGTTAATTATTAACTTAAATTACAAGATGATTGAGAAATATATACAAACGACGGTATTGTAAAACGTCAAAGAGAGTACTAAAACTAAAGTCAAATTGTTGTCAGGTATCACTTATAATATATATTAGATAAGAACTGAAATTTAATAAAAAGGTGTGCAGTGTAACTTTGCGCTTATTTCCCCATTAAAATACAGACTCTTGTTTCAAAATGCAATATGGTAATAAAATTTAAAAAAAAAACGATGAAAAGTTTATACAATGATTGATTGCATTGGGAAAAACTGAAATGAGTTGAAAATTCCATACATCCCCCCATTGTTGAGGTGCAATAATTGCCCCTGCTAGGTAGAGCGATCGAAACGTGGCGCTTGTGTTGCTATACGGTTTAAAAAATTGGAGTTGCACCATTACCACCAGCTATAGCTTTTGATAAAGCGGTAAGCGCTCGGTCCTACACCCATCAATTATAACAACTTTTCTTTGTGTTAGATAGAGAAAGTAACATGGTAGCCTTCGGACGAAGTAATATACTAAGGTTGTGTTTGATAGACACGATAACATATTGATTAATTAGTTATCACTAGTTATCATATGTTTGGTTGGTTTTTTAACTCTTGTAAGTTATCTGATTGGCCCGATGGAAGCCCGTACTGTACACATAATTTTTAGGATAACTCATCACTTCTTATCAGTGTGATTGTTCGTGGTTCTAAGGATAAAATTAAAAAATTACTATTATATCCTTATTTTTATATGTAATATTAAACTGAAAATTTATTGTTGTTTTTCTTATATAACATCTTAAGTGATTAAAGATTATGTATCCGTCTGGTTGATGGATTTAATTATTACCAAAAAAATTATTTATTTGTATTAGTTTTCATGTAATATAATTGAGAAGTATAAGGAGAGTTAAATGAAATTACACTAGTAGTAGGTGGATTTGTTCCTTAAAAATATATTAAAAATTTTAAAAGGTAAAAACAATAATAAAAATATTTTTTGTGATTATACGTAGTTAGGGTGTTAACTAATAATTATTTAATAAACAAGAAGTTATATGTATTTTAAAGTTTGAAATATAAGTATCGGTGATTATAAATAGAAAAATAATAACTATTGATTTTATTGTAAAAATATAAAAAGCTTGGGAAAAGAATAAATTAATCTCAATATTTTTCTGCAAATCCGAAAAAAAATTATGGGGGTGTATTCAATGATGGAGATTTAATGACTTTTATAGACTTTTGTGGATTTTAGAAATCCATAGTTTTCAACAA
>KV020182.1:0-34450 GCA_001598015.1 Dorcoceras hygrometricum | reverse complement strand
GACCAACGCGCTGGACAGCGGCGCATCCTCCCTCAACGTCGTGCGATGTATCGCGCGCGGCCGTGCGTGGAACAGCGCCACCGAGCGTGCAACCCGTGCGTGCGTCGTCGGCCACCATCATTCCACTCGTGCGGCCAGCGCACGATGAGAGGAGCGACATCGCACGGCCGAGGCGCGCGACAAGCGCGGCAGGCGCACGGCCGAGGCACGCAACGTGTGCGGCGGGCGATGGCGGCGGTCGGCGGCCAGCTTCGAAGTTTTCGATTTTCAATCTGAAATTTAGAGATGTTAGATACAATAAGGCAATTGGTATTGATCAGATCCGAAAACCATGGCTCTGATACCAATGTTGGGATCCGGATCGCGCCCCCCGGTGAGGCAGCGGAAGAACAGAAAATACATTTGCCGGGAGACGATCAATACGATGAACAATTCAGTTCTATGACATTCATAGGGTGTTCAGATGACTACCTTGCTGGCAACTTGTGCCTGGCTCCGACCGGTTTCGTAAAGAAAACGGCACTTCACGGTAGGCGGCGGTAGATATCGTCAATCAGGTCCACGACCGGAGACGGGATTCCTTCGTCAGCCTGCACTAGAAGGCCTGACGAGATCTGCGCGGACGGATTCTCCTCGTCGGGTTGGCCGGAAACAACTTTCCGACGAGAGAAGCGGCGGCGGCGACGGCGGCGGCTTATGAGAGGAAGGGGGGCGGCGGCCAATAAGCACTAGGGTTAGGGTTTAATGAGAGTGAGTTGTGTTAATTAAGTCTAGGTCTAGCTTAAGTAGACATGATGATGATGGACTTGGACCGGCCCAACGGGCCCGGGTCCAACGGGTGAACATTCGGTTCATCCCCATCACCGTGACTTCATCGTAACTCCGATCGCCGATCAAATCGTACCGATCGACTTAGTTTCCAAAACTGAACACCATGATCTAAAAAACTATTTTCCAGAACCCCAGTGCAAAATGACCGTTTTGCCCCTCAACATCGGCAAATCACGATTTGACCTCTGTTGACTTTTTAGGAAGTCGCACTCCCAAAATCCTCTTTGTATGCTCAACACATTGAGCTGAGTATCCGTGCGGGAATCTCGAATCCAGTACTTGTGTGACCCTCAATGGTTCAGGGATACAGCTAGCCGTGGGCCCACAACCATTGTGGCTCCGGAATCACAATCCCGGACTTGCCCAACGGATCATGGTAAGAGCGTCTAGCAACATCGCCCCATGATCCCCTAGGTATCACTGATAGTGCCTGTAAGAACCAGTTGGTCGTGTTAGCGTACAGTACGGTCCTTTTAATCCATATATCCCGATCAGATCAACGACCATTGGTAAATCGAGAGTCGCTATAGATCCGATAGCTATGCATACATCTTGGAGATCAAATAGTGACATCGTGAGTGTAACTAGGTAAACACATTTACCTAAAACACTTCTAGTACTCTGGCCAGAGATTTATACACTTCCTCGACAACGATGCATCGACGTCTACATGCATCGGGGTCTCACCCAATCCCGACGCCTTATGACCCCAAGTGAGTCGGCAAACGGGTCAAAGTGAGACGCTTATCATGTAGAGTCTCAATGACGTTTCGAGTCGTGAGGACTAATCAGTACAACCAAGACCTCGGACTTATCCACTCGACAAATGGTAACCACTTGGAAAGTCCGAAGGAGGGTAGTTCGATAGATCACCAGGTCACTATCTATCTGCACGCTCAGAACATCACAATGTTCCCTACCAATGAAACATGGTACTTCGCATCGTAGATACTAGTCTCGAACTCGGGCGGCCTTATCCTCATTTTGACGGCCCAATTGACTAGGAACATGTTCAAAATACACAGCGACTATTAGATGTGTTTCATGATAGCCGTCATACCCACTATCACATCTAACATACGCTTTAGTGCATTCTAGGTCTTTACTCAACGCAATTGTTAATCATTATACACACAATGAAAGTACAGAACGCCATATAGATAAATGCGAATATCATATATAAATAGTGTCATATACAAGAGTCTATAAACCCACACGCCACAAGTTGGCTAGTTGGGCATCTACTCTAACAGGTACAACTACTAGGTATAAGGCTATTGGTGTATTCAGCTTTGCTGAGGTTGTGAGCTGAACCATTTCTGTTGTAGTGTGATAGGGATCAGCTTTGATGCCAGCTGGTTTAAGGTTTCGCACGAGCTGGTTGAAGTAAACAATTTCAGGTTCAGCAAAGTCAGAGACGGGTTAAGCTGATCTTACGTATTTTACTGTACACCGATTTGGTTTAGAGCCAAGCTTTTGTGGGGATCAGCTCAGTTGAGATTTAGAGCTAAACTATACTGATGTGGTGCGAATAGGTCCGTGTGCTCTGGTTCCAACTTATAGGTTTGCTGGTGGATTTTGATGTCAAATAAAGACCAGCCTTGGTGTGAGCTGGTTGGACAAAATAGTTCTGAGCTGAACAACAAGTTTGAGCAGAGCTGAATTGTATCTTGTGAGCTGTTTAGCAGAAGCAGTGTATTAGAGATCAACTTAGGATATTTTGTGTAAGCTGTTGGTAACCTTCGGGTTTGACATAGATCAGATTAGGCACGAGCTGGTCTGAGTGGAACGATACTGAGCTGAACTGCCTCGTTGTGCTTGTTTTAGTTTCTGCCGCGAGCTGTTTTGAGGAAAACATCTTAGAGGTGAACAACTCTGGGATTTTCCCGTGTGAGTGTAAGCTGGATTCAGCTTAGAGATGTTCTGGATGCCCTGAGCTGAGGGATCAGATTACGGGGATTGGACTGTGCTGGTTGGTGAAATCGGCTTGGGCGCAAGCTGATGGTGACGCATAGTTTAGACGAGTTGTTCGTGGTTTTTAGCTTTGGACGAAAGTTGTTAGTGAGGGTCAGTTTTGGTGAAAATGATCGCTCCTCCTGTGCTGTAATAGTTGACGAGAGCTGACCAATGTCGGTGAGCACGATCTGATATGATGCACGAAGCCGATTATGGTTTGTAAGCTGAGGTGTATGCGAGAGTTGAACAGCGTACGAATCTGAACATATGAGAGCTGATTTGTATGCGCAAGCTGTGCTGCTTCACCTGGGCCGAAATACAGTGAGGAGGTCTGAGCTGATCTGATACCACTGTAGCCGTAATCTGCTGAGGGCATGGTCTGTAGAACATGAACTGTTGGATGCGAGAGCTGGGTCTATGTACGTGCTGAGATGTACGCAGGGTTGAGTATAGTGAAAAAGCCTGAGATGTGCTGAATTCACTGTAGCCATGATCTGCTGCGTAGTGAGTAAAAGACCCTCTCGTTGACCAACACTTAGTCATTTTAGATCACACTTTCCCTTATCCTCTCCAGAGAGTCCCGAGAGATATTTTCTCAAACCCTAGTTATTGTTCATCCGACTTAGTATCTTCCAGATTGTCGGAGTTTGGTCGGTCAGGTTTGGGTGAGGGTACCTCGATCAGAAACCCCTCTTCAAGGCTGACGTTTTTGTACCAATTTGGAGTCAGGATGAGGCCGGACGGAGGTATCTCTAAGTAACTACGTGAGATACGTTTCACGATTTCCGATTGAGTTGAGCTTCGGTTCAGATTAGAGCCTCTCGTGTGGTTTTCACTGTGAGATGCTGGCCTAAGCTGTTGGCCAAGCGGAGCAGGTAGTGCGTCTGCTGTCAGCTGCGAGCTGTGCTGAGGTATTTGTCAAGATTGCGTAAGGTACGAATTCGGAGCTTGAGTTACAGCTTTGAGATAAGCATGTTGAACGTGGTGGCTGTAGGTTGAGTCTGCCTTAGCCTTGTCTTGTGTATGTTGTGTGATGTAACATGTCGTGCTTGTGGCTTTGAGCGGAGTTTCTCAGCCTAGAATCTCATGGTAGAGCCTAATCTGTGCTGACTTTATTACCTGTGCACGAATTTATATAGCTGTTGTGTATTATGTGCTAGCTGTGAGCTGAGTCTGCTTAGCCGTGCATTATGTGATGATTTTCTGATCTGTTTATGCATGATTACTATGTGCCGATTGTAAGCTGATACTGTCTTACATACATACATAGCATTTTGAGCTTATTCCTTTTGATACCTGATTTTATCCGAGGATGGATAGTGCCAGCATGCTGTTTTTAAAATATAATGAGGGGAGTCGGCTCGCTACCGTACCCTCGACACCCCGTTGAGAGAGAGTGTCTGCCCTGAGGTCTAGTTGGAAGCTCCCACCCCTCAGTAAGCGAATGCATCGGCTGGGTTGAGCTTTGAGACTTTGTGTTGTTGGTACGGCAGGTGGGACAACTGGGTATCTCCTATACTCTCACTTGCGATGTGGCCACAAATTTCCTGATTTGATGAATCACAGCTGAGTCTGATGTGATCTATTTGACATTTGATGAGTCTTCGTTGTTCCTTGATTCCCGATATTTCTTGATAGCCTCATGCATTGCACGACATGACATGTTGCATGATTTATCTTATTAGCTGTACTGAGTTGCTCTTCGTACTGAGGTTTTGACCTCGTTTGTTTTCCCTTGGGCTGCTTTGGCCGCGTGTTTGGCCATTACAGGCCTTTGCAGGTAGATCAGCTGGTCTGAGTTATGCATCAGCTGGTGAGGCCCCGAGGGTGTTGAGTTCCCAGTTATATATATATATATATATATAATGCCCTGTGTAGTTGTTGTATTCATGATTCGATTGAGTTTGTATGCATGTATATGTACTTGTTGTGGTTGATGTTGCCGCATACTTTTGATTTAAAGTCTTATTTTGAGTATGAACTTATTTTGAATGATAAATTTTCAGTCAGACCAAAAAATTTATCCACTTTTTAAGCTTCCGTATTTGTGTACCTAATCTCGGATTTAGAGCACCAGGCCTGACACATCCCCAGGAGGAGTTGTGCCTATGGACTTCATCAAGAGTGACATTTGAATGAAGAGATAACGGGGAGATCTCAGTGTACTTATACCTCACAATTAGTTATTTTGGCTGCTGAGTCAAGGGAAACACATATAGAAGCAACGAAGGAGCAAATCCTTAAGAAGAAATGCCAATATGAGGTCTCATCGTTGTGGAGAAAAATAACATATTAAGAAATATTGTCCATAATCAAAAGATAGACAAATATTGTGACGCCCTAGTCCACCGATTTACTATTTAATCTCTAAAGTACAAAGGAATATTGTTAGGATCGATTTACCGGTAGTGGTGTCCGTGAGCTCTGGCACAACTCACGTTGGCTCTCACACATCCTTGACATCAACCCCGTAAGTTACGTGCAATTTAAAATCAGAGTTTGAATCATAAAAACCGGCACGCAATAGGGAACCTGATCACGTTTATGTATAACCAGCTCAGCGCTAGACCAGCGCAGTGCAAGAGCTTGGTTCCAGCTGGGAAGTGCTCCTAGTCCGAGCTGGTCATCTTCTATCTTTCCATTCATGTGCGTTTTCTTGTTTTTATGATTTGCACAACACTCTCTCTCTGTTATGGCGCATACATCTTCTGTTTAATTGCACCTGATATATAAAGTCTCTTAGCAGATTTGTCCGTTGGACGTAAAGTTGTAGCCGTTCTGAAAAGTCTTTTGACGTATTTGTACTTTGTGTCCTTTGGCTTTTAATGCGTTGCAGGCTTTATTTGACTTGAGCTCTTTTCATCGATGATTCTGCAGCCTTTGATAGCTTCGAGCTCTGTTTGCTTGTACTTGATGTGGACAAGACATAACAAATCAGTTTGAACTAATTAATTTGGTCTTCGTATGTTTAAGTTCAAACTGTTTTGTTTGTCTGAGTTGGTCTTGTCCAGATCTGGTTCTCCAGCTGGTATCTTCTTCAAGCTGGTTGCTCTTTTTCTAGAGCAACTTCTGCATCTGCACCTCTTTTTGTCTGCAGCTGAGTTTATTCTGTTCTTTCCTGCTCTTGAGCTGCTCCGAGGCTCCAGCTTTGCTCCATTCCCAGCTGGTTTTTCCTTCCAGCTGGTTGATATATCTGTGAGATCAATCTTCTCACAAATATCATATGACCAGCTGGTTTCTTTGCTCCGGTCAAGCTGTTTTAGCTGATCTTCTGATTTGCTCTTGTCAGCTGCCCTTGACCTGTTCTAAGCCAGCTTGTTCATCATACTCAGCAGGTCATTTCTTTGAGCTGGTTTCTCAGCTGGTTTCCTTCCCAGCTGGACACTTCTTCCACCACAACAGCCTTCTGCTTCCCCATCGATCATCCGGCGGGGTCCTCGATCAGGTTTTCTCTTTCCTGATCTGATTTACCAGCTCGGCTCTATTCTTCTCGTCAAGAGCCATTTTGTGCTTGCTTGTTCGCTTGATCCATTCAGACGCCTCATCCAAATCATCAGCAATCACACTGTTAATCATTTCTGATTTAGTCTACCCAAGGACTGAGATCCTTAGGATGAACTGATTATAGCCGTGCTCAATGATCAAGCGTGCACTTGATCACTGCTCTTGTATACGGCTTCGCACTCAATCACTGCTCTTCTACTCTGCACTTGATCTACGCTTGAGCTGTTCTGCACTTCGTCTCTCTGTACTTGAACTCTGCTCTTCATTCTCTGCACTTGATCTTCGTGCTGCTCCTACTCCAAGCCGGTGAACCAGCTTGGTGTTCCCTGCACTTCTGAAAGTAAACTGCTGCATCAGCTTGGGCGTCCCCTTACTGTTCCAGCTAGATATCTTCGACCATTCCAGCTCAGGCGTCCCCTCACTGTTCCAGTTTGGATATCTTTACGTCTACTCCAGTCTTAGCAAGCTGCACATGTCACGTAGAGCATTAGTACAATAGAAGCAGATTTTTTGTGAATCAAAACTTAGATTCTGATCTGTAGAAACAGACCCAACAAATATACGTACAACTTTTCATTTTTAAGATTTGACTAAAACATACGATTCTGGGATGGTCTTTTGCAATTTTAATAGTTCAGATCACGCATGCAGAACAGGTCGGAGATTGCGAAGTTAAGAAAATGGTAAAAATCATGTGAGTTGATCTCATTTAGACTGGAAATAAATAATCATGACATAGTCTGATACACAAATAATACAACAGTATGATTGCTTAATGATCATCAAAAACAAAAAGAGATATGATCTGAAACAGTACGGAAATGTAGGCCTATCGATAAACACACTCCCCTGATCTGATCCACCTCGCGTCGTCCAGCTCCAACTTAAACGATCTCACCTGCACCTAAGAAAACTAATGAGCCTAGGGGCTCAGCAAGCATAATCTGAGATAACGAATACAAACAATATAGGCACAAATACAAACTTATAAAGGAAATTGTTAAAATTCATAAACTTTTTTAAGTTCTGCGGTTATAAAATAACCATTGATCGTAATTCATTTTCTGTATGAGGTGTGACGCGGAAACTCTCCTTAGTTCATAATTTTTCATCAAAGCTCATCTGGAACTAGGCTACGGAGAACTATCGTCCATTATCATTCATGTTTGGAGGGGCATCCTAGTCCGTCGATTGACATCCACACTCTCGTAAGCTGACCTTCTGTTATCTTTGCCACAAGTAATGAAAACTTTGAAATAAACTTCATTTAATACAACCTTTTAAAATATGCTCCTCTAATCTGGTTAAGATCGCACACAAAATCGGTTTCCTACTATAAATATCCTTTGAATATAAAATGCACTGAGTGTTTTTAAGGTGTTCAAACTGAGGAAGGCTGGAATCAGCTCAGGCTGATATTTTAAGAACAAAGAATCAAAAGTTACGTTGTTAAATTGTTTGCTTGAAACGAGCTGGTTGGTTCACTATACCATAGGAAAACAGATCGCGAACTTAAAATAGCTCAGAAGAGGAAAACAGATCGCGAGCTTAGAATAGTCAACTCAGATTAAAAAAGGTCAACACAACTTAGAAGCATTAGGCTAAATTAGGAAGGTCAAACAAATCCAACTCAGATTAGGACAATCAAATTATATTGCGAGCTTAGAGCAACTCAGAGGAAAAAATAGATCACGCACCTGGAACAGCTTAGAAGAGGAAAACAGATCACGCGCTTAGAAACAGATTAGAATAACTGCATTGTACTGCTATCAGCTCGGGGAAGTTCGAATAGACCAGCTCAGCTTATCAGATCAGGACGGAGCCCTAACTAGACTAGCTTCACCTATCAACTCAGAACCTCACCCTTAATCATCCAGTACGACATATTCATCGAAAAACGTCTCGACGACTTCTCTGTTAGGCTACCTTCGTACAACCCTATACTTTGAAAGGAAAACTAACATCAACTTACACAATAGCAAATCTTTCAGGCAAACTATATTGATAAAACCACTTCTGGGAACCCGCATTCATTTTGAAAATCACTACAGCTAAACCAAAAACAATACACTCTGAAGAACTACGAAACTCGCGCACAAGCTGAAATGAACATAATATGTTTTCAAAAGTGCATCAAAGAATAGAATATAATTGCCTCAAAGCTGAACGACAGTCCCAAAGCATAACTTCGGCTTTGATTCTACCTCAAGCACGATAAAAAAGTTTAGAGAACTAAAGGAAAAGAACTTCGGTTGTCTTCATGCTTTGAGAAAATTTGTTTCCTCAACTGGTTTTACAATGCTGAACTATGGTGTGTAGTAGGTTTTTAAAGTACTACATCGGTATGGGGCACCTGGCAACCGAAATTATGACTTTGAAATAATGTTTTCTCCCCCCCTCTTTTTTTTAAAAAAAATATTTTAGAAACGTGACCCGTGCTTAGTTTATTCTTCAAGAAACTATTTGCGAACCGATAAAGTTTAATAGCAAAGAAATCAGCTCAGGCGAATCTGAAATGCTATATGCAAAAATAGCAATTTAACCCTTCAAGATAAATTAAATAACATGTGGATTTATGGGTTTTTGGATTTTCCGATTGTTACAAATATGATTCTGGTGATGAACAAACAAATACCATTGATTAATTTTAATGTCGTTCACGAGCCAAAGCTAAAGCTATGAATCGAGCAACTAAGGAACCAGTTGGATAAATAAGAGTGAAGCAACAGTCCACGTCACGTCTCGAAAAGAATGTTTTACATCCTATACACAAGCGAACTTTGGTGTGTTAAAAACGGAGAATAGTGGCTTAACTACGGTTGTGGGAAAGGGAGATGTGAGCTTGACTATCGTGGATGGTACTATATTTAAACTAAAAGATGTCACACGCATGCCAGATGTGCGCATGAGTTAAAAACTCACTCCAAATTCTGGATGAGGAAGGTTTGTTCACCACATTTCGATATAAGATATGTAAGATTTCAAAAGGATCACTTGTGTGGCAAAGGTATTAAAGATGTAAAAGTTGTATGTGGATGTTGGAGTACTATAATGATCTTACAGGTCCGATCGAATACACAAAATGAGCTTGAGGGGAAATTGCTAGGAAGACGCAAACACAATTATTTTTAACGCCCAAACCATGATATGAAAAAGTCGATAAAGCATAAATCGCCTTTATAAGATTATAAACCAAGCAATAAATGCCCGATACGTGACTCGTCCGAAGCAAGATGCATAGTCTCTCGTTAGATAACTATTATATATCATATCATTTCTCACATAAAATTCGTATACACTTAAAAAAAGCAAGAATGATGTAATTAATTTGTTTTTAATTCTAAACTTCAAATATAAATGCACATCCATTCTTCATCAAATATCACACCAAAAACACAAATCACCTCTTCTATATATACAATTATAGATGTATTTTAAAGGATTTAGTGAGAGATTTTCTATATGAGTGTTTGTTTTTGAAGAAATATGATTAGTGAGATATTACTGAATTTGTATTTTTAATTCTCTTTCTTTGTTATTAATAAAGAAGTAATCTCATTGAGTATTTTGAGTGGAAGTAGTCCAACATTTGGCTGAATCACTATAAATATTGGTGCCTATCTTGGTCAATTTGTTGGTTATATTCTTGTGATATTTCGTTGAAATACTAACTCAGATTTGTACTAATATCCCTTATATCCCAACAATATTCACACTTCAGTATGGATTTTATCATTATTATCGTTTAACTTAAAGTTGAGTCTATATATAATTGATTTAGCCAGTACGAAGATGAATGTAGTCGCAGATATTAACAAGGCAGACAAAAAACAACTACTAAGAAAAGGTAAAAACTCCTCCACCAATCCCTTCGTAAAACAGTTTGCATAATGTTCAAAAGCTTTTTCTGGAGACCAAATTTACTTCATGGTAGTTGCTTGCTTCTATTACTATACTATTAAAATTTAAATCTGACACGAACTAAACAAATTGCTTTTTTATCCATTATTTTTATTTGCCTCTCAAGTCTTAACAACCCACATGATCCGCAATTATCTTTTTCCTAGTTTAATAATTTTTTTTCCTAGTTTAATAATTATCAACCCTTGAAAAAGAACTGGTCAGAGATTTTACGTACATTTTAAAGATACGTGAACTTCGAACGTGTATCTCAAACCACGCCTTTAGGCTACCCGTTGATCGATCTTATGTTGGCGGTTGCAAGAATGTCTCCGATTTAATTGCCTTCTGTTATAAAAAAAATTTAAATTTCACAGCAAATTATTCATCAATTAACCAAGAATTGTACTCATCCAATATTGATTCTGAATATTCAAAATGGCATGCACTACTACTGCTCTGGTTCGTTAGCCTATGCATGCATGCTTCTCTCAATCCGTTTTCTATCTTCGATTTTAATCTGTTTAATTTCCCCATGACGAAAAAATTCGATGAGTGTTTTAGTCGGGATAATGTAAATATCTTTAAAATTTTGAGAAAAGTTAAATCTTGTGCATGCAGATCAAACAATGCAGGCCGTTGATTCGCCAGGCCGGAACTAGCCGGAATATGGCAACATCCGCCGCAGCAGCCGGGGGGGCCTCCGGCAACAACGGCGCGTTTTGGAGGATGGCGAAGAGTGGAGATTTCGCACCAGTCTGGATGGTGGCTGGGATGGTCTGTATAGCGGGATCCATCGGGATACACACGGCCACGCAGCAGCTGAGGCGATCGCCATCGGTGCAGGTCACGAAGAAGATGAGGGAGAGCGTGCCGGAGGTGGAAATCCCCGATGCGGTGCTCGGATCGGCCGAGAAATTCATCGACCGGTCTTTTCTTCGGAAGGTTGCACATATCCAGGACGATTACAAGGATCAACCGGACAGCCCCACTCAGTCCATATTCACTCGGTAGCCATACATACATCTCTCTCTTCATATCTATTTATATTTTTTGCCTTTGGATCCGGCCTTGTGGACAACGCACCACCATTTTATCACGTGGGGTCCACGAGATCCACATTTTATCATGTGGGGTCCACGAGATCCACAATGTCCGGATTGTTCATATGTGGGGTTCTCCATCTCAAGACCATTTTGGTCCCTCTATTCTATTTCTATCGGTCCAAGAAAAATCACCTTTAACAATTCCCATAACATTGTATGATCGCAGATATTAAGTAGTGTTTTCTTTTCTTTTTTTCCCGGGAAAGGCAAGAAAATGTTCTTGTAACAGATAATGTTACACGCATTTTTTCCGCTTTCGACACATTGGATAAGAAAAGAAGGTGATTTTTCTTAGGTCCGATGGATTTATAGAGATGAAAGATTCAAGTTACGTTTATGTATATCTGATATTGATTAATCAAAATTTGATGAATGATGACAGATCTCGTGATATTGAGAGTTTGAAATCGGTCGGAGTTCATCCCTGAGCTGAGCAACCTGATCCGGAACCACAGATAATAAAGTAGTTAGTGTTCAAGTGATTACAAATAATGTGTCTTCTGTAAATAAATCATATGCACTTCATTATCCTGTTTTGTTTATGTATATATATATATGTATGTATTCTCCAGTATAGGCAATGTGAGGAGCTTTCAGCTCTTTATTCTATTTGTTTTACAATTGATTATTAAGTTTGAGACATTGTGTTTTTTTAAGTGTTAGTTTATTCATTTCCAGCGAATCATATATCAAAGAGGTCCCTAGAAATGGAGGCACCTCCTTTCAAAACATAGGGATTACATAATATTGATGGGAACGAATACAACCACCGTATAACTTGTACGTGTTGAGCTTTTTGCATTCATCCATTGTTATAATACATTTTTCTCCTTAATTTCATGCATGATTCTAAGAATGTGTTTTCGATGTAGCAGAACTCGAATTTGTTAGGATTAGAGTGACGATGAACATAAATGGATAGTTCTGTTGATTTTTTAATTTGAATAGTGTGGAGAACCATGCAAAATCTCTTGATTTCACTCAGAATACTGAAAATTGCGAAAAATAGTGGAAAAAGTGTTAATCGTTTTCATCCCAATCTGATACAAATGAAGAAGCCCAGGAAACCCGAGTTGATCATGTATCAGTCGGCCGGCCTAGACGAACAGCCGCTCAAGATCCAGTACTGGATATTTGAGTAAGATCGGTGCTTTTCATTTTTATTAAGAGTTATCTTTAGAGGTAACAATACAATTCCAATTTTTTTAATCATATAACAAGTCAAACATCATTTTTAATCGTTCGTTTGGCAGGAACAATATTGCACTCTACATATGTGTTTGCAAGTAATTTTAAAAAAATGTTGCTTAAAATATGTTATTTACTTAAAAAACCAAACCAATGATGAACTGAAAATTTAATCTATATTATTTAAAGAAATAACAAATAAATTCAACAACTAGAAATATGACAGATAGGAACTGTAATATTCTTCTAATCCAGTATTATGTCACACTAATAACAACTAACAAGTGAGGTTAGAATAACATTTAAATCAATGAGTCTTGTATTTCCATTTTTGTTGGTTGCGAATCAATTCAGGTCCCAATCTCAAACTTCAGTAATGGGCATATATGTATATATATATATATATATTATTTTTTTTAAAAATTAACCCATTAATGGTTAACCCCCTATATAGGTCAGATGTCCCTTGACCCATACAGGTTGGTAAATCGAGGGATATGCACGAATAGGTAGGGGCCCGGGAGAGAGGAACCATATACTGGACTAATTCCCAAAACATACCCCACAATATTTCAGTGAGTCATATGCTCCACACGAGAATCGAAACCCGTGAAACCGGGGTAGTTATTCCCACATCATCCCAGGTCTTACCAACGCGCCTGTGCCCCTGGGGGCATATATGTATATATATTTAATTCAAGCTTATGTTGAATATGCTAAAACCTTTTTTAACCAAGCCTAGCTAGATTGTCGGTTCGATAGTTTATAAGCTTTAATATATTATTAAATAGTAAAATATGCTAAATATATAATTCAATCTTATATTCGAATATTTCTATCTGAAATATTTTTGAGTTTACGATCTAGCTTGAGCTCAAATATGATCAATTAATTTAAACCTTAAAACTACTAGACTCGATTCGGTTCATTTCTTGTCATATTATGAACACAGAAATAACTTATTTAATCAGTAATATTTCTTTTAAATGGCTATACGACACATGCTATTATTGAGAAAGAAAAGCCTTGTAACAGACATGGGCTAGGCCCAAATCTCCCTTTTAAAACCTTATTTATTTAAAAGCCTTGTAACAGACATGGGCTAGGCCCAAATCTCCCTTTTAAAACCTTATTTATTTATTTATTTATAAAAAAGTTGACCTATCAGGGTGTTAATCACTCTATTTATCATAGGTTCCTTGATAGGTTTAAATCGAGAGATATGTATGGATAGACAAAGATTTGGGAGAGTGAACTTATATTACATACTGACCCCAGAGCATACCTCCACAATAATTTCAGTGGTTAATATGCTCCATCCGATAAACGAACCTATGAAGCCGAAAAGGAGAATCTCACGTCAACTCAAGTCTTACAAACTGCCCTCGAGGAGCTTTTTTTTTATTATTGTTATTATATGATAAAAGAGTGGCTTTGAAACTCATGACTAAGAAGTATGTAGATTCAGAATTCAAATAGATCTGAAATCAACGACTACCTCAGTCTAACTGCACTCTTAATTATGGGAACAACTTTTTTGAGTTTGATGTAGTTATTGCTTGGTTCTTTTCTTTTTTTTTTTCGATAAAAGAGATAATATTTAACTCTACGAATATTTCATGTGATTCAGTTTATGATACATATTGCACATTGGTATACAGAAAAACTTATGTCGATACCGTCCCAAAACTTTCGGTACATATAAGTAGCATATTGACTGATTATACTATACGTGTACCAAGGTTTCAATATGGTATCAATATACTGTTTATATAAATTTATTCTATTTTTAAAAAAAAAATACAGCCTTCTATTTTAAAATATTGTATATTTGTTAATTTTTATTTCAATATATGAAAAATGTCAAAATTTTATGTGGTACAGGTATCTTCTCAGTACACCAAAATTTTGATAAATTTTATTTTTTCGATACAATAACTTTGATATACCGAAATTTAATTATGTTATCCGTCCAATATATCGATATAGGGTTTCAACTGCATTAGAGGAGACAACTAACACATATATATTTATAGCAAACCCTACAATAGCTGTAACATCTTCTGACCCACTTAAACATGGCATATTAAAACGATAACTAACCCTTAATATTATCAACGTACCAAGTACAAATGACAATATAAAAAGTCTGAAGTAATTATAGAAAAGTTTTGAAATAAATATTTTTCCTTTTTAAGTATTGTTAGATCACGACATTAAACCTATGTTTTTTTCTTTTCAGCCCATCATGTGTCAAATTTGTTTCACACATAGTTTCTGGTTAATATTACATTGCGCTATTATTTGTGTTCCCCTTAATAAACTGGACGAGAGGAATTTACAAACTTTCGATTGGACTGATACAAATAAATACCCATATATTTATAGACGGAAACAACATTGCATCACAATGTTAAATATAGAGATTCAAACGACTCGAGTTTTGATAATATTAAATTTATGAATTTTATCTATGTTTGAGCTAGTTATTAAATATATTTACATATTTATTTATTATTTCTTACCAAATCTATTATAAAACATGGCTCCATGCGTGCCAGTTTGCCAAGTGCATAGTGATTGATGTTCGGTTTAGACATCATATTTCATGCATTTAGTTGGCAACATCTGTAAATAAACGAACACGTTCAGTTTGATAAAGTGTCTCTATAACAATAAACATGGCAATCATAAATGTGACTCAATAATTAACACAAAAAATAACATGATATTAAGCATGTATCTTCTTTAACTGGTTTCTCGGTCTCTGAAAATTCAAACAAATTCTTTCTTTTTGTTCCTCCATGTCCTCCAACTTCCCAATCCCCAATGATTTGCACATCCACATACACAAATAAACAAATGGGATAGCCAAGCTCAAGATCTTTACTGAAACCCGAACCGGGATCCCTATGCCTTAGACTCGCCAAGCTCAAGGTCTTTAATGGGAGATGTTTCCATGCCTTCCTTTATCAATCTGAATTCCTCTTCCGTCAAGCTATTTTTCCCATGCGGCATGATCTTGCTATGACTCTGCTTTTCGACTTCCACAGCCCAACTGTAGATTACCATGCCAACAACTGCAACAAGCATCCCCATGATGTTCTTGAAAGTCAACTCCGAATCGAATATCAGCCATCCCAAAGTCAATACGCATAATGTTTTCATGTGGCCCAAAACTTGGAAAGAAACGGCCGAAAAACGTCCAATGCAAAGGTACTGGCTAATGTTGCAGAACACCGCAAGAGAGCATGAAAGGAGCATGAATAACTGCAAGTTATTGTTCCATGAAGTTAAGTGTGATAAAGTTAATCATTCCAGTAAGTGAGTTAATATATATGACAGCTACAGAATGAACATAGATGGGACATGATGGATACTTACTGTGGCTCCGAAAGTAAACTTATAGTTCAGAATTAACTTTCCAGAAAGGTAGTAGTCAATTATAGGACCAAGTACGAGGAGAGAACCAGCTTGAATTGGAGCTGTTTTACTCAGTAATTCAAATGATCCGATCGAGTATTTCTTCTGCAAGGAACCTATAGACTGCATGCAAAAGAATATAATCTGATCAATATTTCTGCAGTATAAGAATTCAGGAATGAAAAGACTAGCAGGAAAAAGGCGAGAACCAGTATCCCAATTGTTTATAAGTTAGAAGTGGAATTCTATTGTTCTTTTGCCCCTTGAGTTCAGAAAGGAGATTGCAGGGGTGAACCCTGGGTGTCTGGAGTTGGCACAGTTTTCTAACCTCAATCACAATGTTTAAAAAATTAACCAAGTTTGCCTTGAATTGAAATATTTATCAGTTCAGAGAGGCACTTCTGAAGTGTTACTCCATGAAGATAAAGGAATAGACAAAGAGAAAAGGTCAAATATCTAACATCACATAAACATGTTTGGCAAGGAAATTTTGAATCATGGGTACAAGGTCGAATCATAAAGTAGAAATGAGTTAAAACACAAAAAATCAGCTTTTGTGTAAAAAAGAACTAGCACCGAACTGTTATGCTGCCAAAGATGAACAAATATTTCTAACTACTACTACGTTTGTTTCATTGTCTAGCCCCTACTGTATCAAACTTAACTGTCAACACACAGCATAGGTGTTGAAGAAGTTTTAGACATCAGTTCATCTCATCAAGATCAAATCATATCAAAGAACTTGCAATATCATTAAAGACGAGTAACAAAATTAACTCACAATTTGTTGTAAAGATGTTGCGAAGACTGCAACACAAGCACATATAAAACCTTTGGCATTCACTTGGACATCAGTCACAGTGCAAACACCCACGCCTATAACCACCACGACGACAGAGATTTTAACTTCCTTTGTATACTGTTTATTGTGAAGGATCCATTCCATTACACAGACCACAGGAATCATGCTCAGTTTTGAGATCTACAACAAAATACAACGCAACATCAGCTTAATCAAGAAAAAGAGTCCTAACTAGATATGCGAAAACCAATCCCACAAGCTGAGAATGTGTCTCTGAATTTTACAATTTCAAACAAAATAAAACTTGGAGCATTGTTGATATCGTAAATTATAATTGCGTGCTATGCTGCAGCAAATAGGATCAATGATAAAACATACACAAGTTTAGAGGTTTTTTTTGGAGGCACCATGGCGACTATATATTCCAGGAGGTGAAAGCTTTATGAATGCGAATATCGCAATCATTATTCAAAGTGTATGCATGAAAAATGGGAAGAAATTTTAGCCAACAGTAAAATTAATTATATTAATTGCTTGATAAATGTGGATGATCTAAAACTAGGAAGTAGAATGATATTGGCAGGTGATATTAAAACACTGGAGTAGTGTAATGTATTTAAGTATTAATATGTATGTGGGTTATGGTTCAAGCATACTTGGTAAAATCCGACTGAGTTTAACATAAGGCTGAGATTCATCCCCGTGATGGACATATTTGCAACAATTGAGAACCAAAGAAGCTCCCAAAAAGGCACATGCTTTGAGGCAGAAAATCCCGTAGCATTCGATATCGCACCAACAAGTGCGGTAACAGCAAAATGGAAACCAGTCAATGTTGTAGCTGCGCGAAAGCAAAATAAAATTAAATCATGAACTTAAAAAGAGGTTGAACCAAATAAAGATCATAGAGTTCCACAGTTAACACTACTTTAAATCTTGATTGCTGCCAAAATTGGAACAAAATTCATCAGAAATATCACACACCATATCACAAATATCACAATAAGAATAAGCCCCCAAATAGGTATTAAACAAAAGAACAAGCTTGAAGCAAACGACCTGATCACTTAAACTCAAACGCCTGTCCCGAGGTCGGAAACGGCTACATAAGGCATTCCGGACCAAAACTTAAACTATGCACATCTGATTCAGAAAGCTACATGGAAATTGAGGGACTAACCAGCAAAAAAAATATTACTGCAAATGAGGACCAATCGGATGTAGGTGCTCAGAAGTGGTACCGTAGGTATATGGGCACAACTCAATTCAAATTCAAATTAAAGAAAAGCTCACTCCCTTTAGTGAACAACAAGAACGAGATGATCTCAAGCAGAAAAAGTAAAGTACATTCAAATAAACCCACCAAGATGCAACAAATTCCAAATAAACCAAAAAACATTAAAAAATAAAAAAAAAACAAAAGGCAACAGTGGGAGACAAACTCGGAGAGCCGAGATCCAAAAAGCGAGTCCCAATTTAAGGAACAAAAGCACATCCCAGAAAGACCCCTCAGATGGAACTAACCAAATACGAAGGCATATCCATTGGTGGACATGAGTTGCTTATTTGCCAGAATGATTCCTACAGAACTGATTACATTCATAGCCCAGGCACCCACATCAGAAACTGCTGTCGGCTTCCTCTCCACCTCCATAGCTCAAATCACCAGCCTCAGCTCAAGTTAGGTAATGACGGAGGTTTGTTGGTTATTACAGCCTCAGAACAGTGAAGAAAAAGCTTAACAGATCCGCTCCTCACAGGGAATGGGGTAGGGTGGGAAGAATGTGGTGCGTGGATAAATCTCGCATCGGGTATACATGCATGATTTGTGTTGCGTGAATGGGAATCGATTCACAAAATCAAGTGTGTGTATGTGTGTGTGTGAGAGAGAGAGAGAGAGAGTAAATAAATACGACGAAGACAGCCGATTTATGATTGTTCCTTCCCTTGTTAAAGCGCTAAGGATCAAAACAAAATAGGTAGGGTTCGGATGTGTAATAACTGGCAATTGGAATTTCAGAATGCCCATTTTTGTTTCTTTGTAAAATATCAAAGATGGTATTTTAAATTAGGAAAATTGTATTTTTTTGTCTGATATATTTATCTATTTATATTTTTGGTCTTCTGTGTTTCTAAGTGAGGTCTTATATAGATGTCATCTTAATGTTTTATTGCTGTCACATTGAAAAATGACTAAAATTATAAGGAAATGAGATTTGTTTTCTTCATTAGATCTGAAATTTTCGTGAGATCTATGCTTATTTTGTTATAGTTTTGTAATTACTATTTGATGACAATGATGCAACTAATATTAAATATGTGGTTTGTAGATAACGTGTGGAATTTAAATTTTTTAAAGTTAAAAGTGATGTGACATAAATTTAGTTTTATGTTACTTATTTATTACATGGATAAAACAAATAAGGATGACTTGTCTGTGGTATATATTATATTAATTGCCACCAAATTACGAAGATATCACATATTTACATAACGAGATAAAAATTGAATTTGATTAAATTTCATGAACATGATTATCTTTCTATTTTGAAGTTTTGGTAACTCGGGAATTTTTGAAGTTTTCAAGAGAAAAAAAAAAGAATTGCAGAAATAAGAGTGTAGAATAAAGCTAAAAAGATGGATATTATATATAATATCAATTATTTCGCAGATTCATATAACCATATCCTATCGAATCATATCAATCTTGTTGGTGATCGAGTACACTAACACAAGATGCATCAAATCCATTTCAAATGAGTTTTAAAGTCAGAAGATGATAAATAAACATTTGAAAATACAAAATATAATTTCATCACTACCACCTTCTCCAATCTTTTTCTCTTTCGTTTCCTCATTTCATTTAAAATATTATTAGTTAAATATAATTAGGAACATTTTCAACAGGTGGGCATACAGGGGCGGTCCAACGTGGGGTTGGCCTGGGCTTCAGTCCAGATTGATATTCAGCCCATGTTATATATATGAAGCCCAGGCAGTCTGTATAATTTGTATCTCTATGTGCTGGGCCAGGCTGATATTCTATATGAAGCCCAGACAACCTGTATAACCTGTATGTCTATGCGTTGGGCCATGCTGATAATATATATATAACAAAGTAATTGTAGGATTAAAATATAGTTATTTTATTTTGGGAAGTAGATTTTGACAATATATCAAAATCCGTCGGGTACACTTTGCTCAACCCCACCGCCACTTTATCTCTTTAGCCGTTTTCCCCACCACCGGCCCTCCATCTATATACATATATACTTTTATCTAAAAATTAAATGAAAAGAATACCTAAATTTCTCAAATTCGCCAATTTCCAATCAGCAATCGACCGGCTTCCCCATTCCTCCAGGTTTAGAATTTGAAATTGATAATTGCACTGTTATTTAGTTTTTCATATTTTTTTTAAATATAATAATTTGTGAAATTGAAGAAATGAATACATACATATGACAGTAGGTAAATTGGAAGAAAAGGAGGGCAAATTTAATAAATTTGTGTATAAAGATTTGAATATTAGATATTGTATTATTTTAATGATTTAGAGGATTAAAGATTTATGTGTGGCCATGTGGATGTGCGATTACTGATTTGTGATTCACTGAAGTGTGAATTTTGTGCTTGACTGCTTGTGGTGGAGGTGATGGGTGGACAATGGAAATGTAGATCACTAAATTTTGAGATTTATATTTTAATTGTTAAATAGATTATTAGATATTGGGTTTTGATTGAATTATGTAAAGTGAGCAAATTCCTAAACGTGCGAAATCAAAGTTGACTATCCATCATTTCAACAACAAAATGAATAATGGTCAAACAAGTACAATTAGTGACTCAGCTAATGCAGATGTCTCGTATTTCTTAAAATATTTTGTTGTAGTATTATATGATTATTCTACATGTCTATGAAACTTAACACACAAACTTTTGTTAATGAATATTATTTAAGTTATGAATTCTATTTAGCTCTCCAGCCCCTCCTGCTACAGAATCCTAGTTTCGTTCCTGGGAGCATAACATCTTCACCTCTGTACACGTTACACAATATAGTGGTACCCACATATACGAGTGGGGAGGTTGATGGGGAGAGTTGTTGGATGGGGTTAACGAATCCATATTATTATTATTATTATTCTTATTATGTAAACTAAATTAATAAATCTATAAAAATTAGTATGGCAAGTAAAAGATTTAAAGTTTTTGTAATAGAAATTAATCCATTATTCATAGTGTCTATATTCTTAAAATAATTTAATATAAAATTTTTAATTAATCTAAAACATTTTTCGTACTTTGTACCTGAACTTTCTTTGTGTTAATCATTTATATACAAAATTATTTTTCATATATATAGTAAAGGTATAATCACATATCTATATTTTACCTTCTATATATTTATCACACTTTTTATTTTTAAATTCTTTTTGTAATTATTGGTCCGTAACATATAATAAATATCACAATAGTCATTACCATTATGATTGAACATAAAAGTGATGATTGCTTTGTTATATTTTAAAAAGTTGAGGATTATATGTGTCGAATTGAATTATTTATGCACTAACAGTGTTTCAGTAGAAAGTACGAGGGCTAAACAGGCATTTTCCCCAACAACCGCATTCTATGTTTAGTTGGTTATTTTTGAAAGACCACAAAAATATGATATAAAGAAAATCACAAAATCTTTTATAGTAAAAATAATTTACTATATTTTCTCAGGAAAGATATAATTTATTAGATAATTTTTTTATAGTAATAACACCTTCAGTTTGCTTTGATTTGGTTTACTTCTTTCAACTAAATCTTGAACCAAACTAATTTAAAGTTTGGAAATTCAATCTAATGCGATTTAACGTGGTTTGACAGTTTGATTCGGTTTCTGAGAATCCTACTTTAAACCTAATGTTTTTAAAAATCATGCACATCTACGGTTTACCCCATTTATTAGGACTTTAAGTTTGACTCTTAAAAATCAAGATTTTAAATTCAGTAACATTTTTTAAGATTTTCAGGAGAATGTTAAATACAAGTCGTCATTCACCTAAAACAGACCGGGTTTCCTTGCACACTATTTTCCTCTTCTCTTTATTCCCACTAAAACAACTAAAACCAACTACTTCTGGGATAAAGCTCGACCGGACAACAACCTCATTGAGTTAACTTCGAAAAGAAACAAATAAATAAGCACAACTCGAGAATGCTATCATAAACTAAGTTCATACTGCTTCTGGAAACTTGGTTCATCCTATACATGTGCCGTTTCATGGATTATTAACTCAAGACAAATATATCATCACTCAGTTACATGTGCATTCAAATATCATTATATGAGAAAACTGTTATTTTTCTCACAATGGAAAATCACATAGTTCCACGTGATCCACGTCTTATATCCCATTGAGGGTGACCACAATTTTGCGGGGAGTAGCAGAGTCACGATGCTCGCACAGCCATATTCCCTGGATCAAAAGATCAAATTTCTTAGAGATGCTCCGGTTCGGCAAGAAAACTGACATGTCTATCCTAATTCTATCAGATTACAAATTCACTAGTCAACAAAATATAGCAATTTAGAACATCAAATCCTAGTTAA
Source organism: Dorcoceras hygrometricum (assembly GCA_001598015.1). Lineage (NCBI taxonomy): Eukaryota > Viridiplantae > Streptophyta > Magnoliopsida > Lamiales > Gesneriaceae > Dorcoceras > Dorcoceras hygrometricum. The sequence continues at coordinate 12,135 of KV020182.1, read as the reverse complement.
AAAGTGATTGTATTAAGAATATTGTTCTGATGCTACTCCTCGTGATGTTAATCCCAGCACACAGTGAACATTCATGGCTTTTCTAAAATCATCCTGAAACCTCCCCGTGGGAATAGTTCAACAGAAAACTCGAAAGACCATAAGCAACATATAAACTACTGGCACACGTCTCTGCAGTCAGCCCAACTTCCCGCTTCAGCTAATCTCCTGCATGCAGAATGGCACCATGTGTCTGCTAGTGCCACTGGCTAACTCATAAAAGTGGCTAGCTTTCTAGCACCAAAAGCAAATTACTAAATAGTTGAACGCTCTCTCTCTAATGGTTCTATCAAAATATTGTTCACGCACAACCAACATATAGTCGAAGTCATGTCCATTGTAGTCAGGGTACCAATTATATTAGAAAAACCTGCCTCTAACAATGAGTCAAAGCCAACGCCACACATGAATAACAGAAGTGTGTTTTTAAGAATTAGAACATTTCACAAGCAACACTAAAACTGACATGGCCAGCCCTGAACATCTGATCACTTTTGAGCAAGACAATAACATCCTATGAACTCCTAAAAACTTTACTAATCAGAGGCATGTACTTAGTTGAATACCTGCCAAGTTCCCATATTTAGTTTTCCACCCGTGATGGGTATCCTGCATAAGTTCAATATCATGAAAAGTCACCAGGGATCAGGCCACTTTAGGGAAATAAATAAGATAAAGGAAAAGAAAAAACGCACGAGAGAGAGCATCCAAACATTGATGACTTGATGTGAGCCGGCATGTCATCTGGACCTGTAACAAAGTCATGACATCAAAAACCGCGGCACAAATTATTGGTAGCAAAAATAAACTTGATTTCCTGCTTAAGAGCCAAGAGCAGGTTAATGTCTCAGAGCCTCATATAAGAAAGTATACAGTGCAGCAGGAAATTTAATGAGCATTGTCACCAATAAAACAATAGACATGGTTCAACTGGTTATATTGCCACAATGCCATGCATCGGTCTGATTCTGACTGATATTTAGCATCATGCATCTGTTGATAGTTCAACAATTCAACTAAGACTTCTACTCCAAGTAATTTTCCATTTGCCAAAAGGTAACTTCTATTGGGAAAAATCAAGTAAACTTCCATCAACGACATGGAGTAGAGAAAAGAGAACCATTTTACAAATGTGTTCCCATATCTTGATCCAAAAGGAAGGGATAACTACCCTCAATAGTATGTTCCCATGGTGCAGCCGGTCCCTGAAATTAAAAAAAACTCAAACAAATAAACACCATCTGCTGATATAAATGGCACCATCTGAAGAATTGATGAACCAAAGTACCTACCTCTGGAACGATCCTGCTCAGAAATGTCTCCGTGTCATGTCTAACATCTGAATCATAGTTCTCGTTCACAGTCAAAGAAGCACTTGTATGCTGCACTGTTTTATGCACATATTGAGAATGAGAAAAGCAGAGAAAAGGAAAGGAAGCATCGGATTGGCAAATAGCAGAGGAAAGGGATAACTAAATGATATTAAATGGAAAACGCTTTGTGCGAATAATGGAGGGAGGCTCAAGCTTACGGAAGAAATGAGCAAGGCCACAGTTGAACCCGGATAGATCCTGTCCAATCTCTTTCAAAATCTGAGGCAAGTTGAAGCAAAATCAGCAGACACCAAGTCAACATTTCAGTAATAAAGGATAGAATACACTAAGAATGCTGAGGGCACAAATTATCTCCTTTGTTTGCATATGGAGTTATTGAGTCCAATCCAAATTTAGAGGCTAAGGACAGGCTGAAAACCACATAAAGCTACTAAATACGACACAAAGAATTTTTGAATTCATAGAAAATGAAACACCAGCCTAAAAGTGGGAGGATCCATGATTTAGTTTATGTTAACATGTCTTGTGACAGAACTCGGGGCGACGGCGACGGGTAGCAGTAAACAGCAGCAGAAAAAAAAATCCATCAGACTGTGGAGTATAAGTGTGCACATGTTCTTTCCAGTTTGATAACATCACCACTTCCGGTAGTAAGGAAACTATTGTTCAGCTAAATATAACTCCATTGATGAGAGCATAAATATAGACGTAGTTTCGATATAAACCAACAAAAAAATCTCTCATGTCATGTAAAGAAAAAGGTGTGATGAAAGAGTGAACAAATGAAAGAGGACCCAAAAGCATCACCTTGGAGGTGATGAGATGGCAGCCGCGCCTCTGGGCAGGAATTGTAACAGACCTCTGAGCCCATTTTGGAGTCGCAATTCTTGAAGTATCCGCCATAGTAGCCTGTTGATTATCCAGGGAAAGATGCTGGCTCTTGATTGTCGTTGTTCTAATCTTCTGAGATACACTTTTACGATGGCCTAAAGCGAAGCTGGACGATGATGAAAAGAACAGTGTGGATGAAGGTACCGCTGGAGATCGTAATGATTGCATTTGCCCCAATTTTAAAATTTCCCAATTTCCGCAAACCCTAATTATTAATTTAGTGGATTAGATCTGAATTTGGGATTATTTGTGTGAGGCTTAAAGTTGTGTGGTTGTGGGGCTTCCCTTCATCTTTGTGTTGGGTACTTCTCCAATTGGCCCAATTTAAACCCGATATTTTTAGTAGTCGAATGAGAATATCATATCATTTTATCGACCTTATGTCCCGTACAACCAAATTTCAAACCTTTTTCGCCGTCCATCACATGACATCATGTGAATAAACCAACATTTTAAGTTCAAAATTTTGTTAAGATTTTATAAATTCGAACCAATCACATGATTGCACGTGACAGTCTGTATCATTTTATATATGTCCCGTATTAGTTATTATTTTGTATGCCATATAATTTTTTTGTTATTATTGTGCATGGCATAAGGTATTATTTTGTATGCCATAGGTATCTTTTTCGAGTGTATCGTACAAAATGAGCGTATTTGCCTAACCACGTAGTTTACAGACTATTATGTTAAAATTCAAATGGAGAAAAGATTGTTTGGGGACAAAAAATGTTACGTTTTAGAGACTAAAACATAGATCCCTTTCCAAATTCTAATCCTGCAGAAACACATTTTGAAAACCAAACAAAAAAGGTAAAATTGTCATTAACCGAGAATATACAGAACAAAAAAATCTAAAACTTCGCAAGTCTTATATTGAGAGGGATCAACGGACACTAGCAAAACCAAGCCTCCGTTCTCTTACTGCTATCTCTATACAGTGAACGAAATGCTTCCACTGCCATCTTAATTATTACTCTAGCTAGAAATACATACCTCACACACTCATACTTACATCAAATCAAATCAAGAAAGAAACTATTTATGAAGCACCGGGGGTATATAGCTACAGTTGTCATTATCGTATAGCTAGCTTAGATTGAGCTGCCATTTCTTTATGGATCAAGTATCGGAACGATGAGGTCTGTTCTAACCAGTAAACATGCTTCTCAGGTCGACCCTTCACGCATGTTTTAACAGCTTTCCATTGTATACCAACTAAACATTCCCCAACTGCTTCTAGAAGTGCAGCAATGTCAATTGACATATCCTTTCCGTAATAGCAAAGGATTTTCGGAAGGTAGATCTTTGTTTCCTTGTGGACATAAACCGTTGCTTGTATGAATTCTTCTCTTGCAACTTTCAGGTCCTCAAATATAGTGCTTGCCTTGTAAAGTCGCACCTACAATTGAAGAGATGTGAAAACGGGTATAATGAAGAAGTTTGGATTTGTTCCAACACAAAAATAGCTATCAAGAAAATACATGAATGTATTTACCGCAGGATCTGAATAAGCACCCGAACTAAGCGCAAAATGAACAAGTGGTTCAGGGTATTCAATGGCATAAGTATGCTTAGAGCTCCCACTTTTGAACTTCTTTCCAGGAGATAGAATCGTTTGAAGCCACTGCATAAAAGATGCAGGCTTGTCAACATGAAGCGGATTACTGAGACATAAACTTGGTAATGAGTCAAAGAACTTGCTTCCACTCGGTCTCTCCAACAGCACTAGAAAAACCAAAAGCTCTAATTTAATGCCAGCTCATTTTCGCCTTTTGGCTACTATTACCATCTGAGTTAAATGTTGTAGTTCAAATCGATTTCAATAAAAATCCCAGTATCAAAGGTTTCACAGCTTCAGATATTTACTGAAACTAGCTCTCTACTTAACTGGTGAACTATAGTCTACCCCTGTGGTATGCCAATTTTACATTAAATGGTGAACACTGGGTAGTGAAAGAGGCTAATTAACCCCTGAAAATAAGTAGCCAAATTATCCCATTAGTTTGTAGGTCAGGTACGAAGATAACTCAATCACAGGGTAATCCATTTCAGAGATTTTGAATCCGGATTCCCACTTTATTAGTGGAATTCCTAAAAGAGGAAGAAGTGAAAATGAAATGGCAAAGATCCATTCCTTCGGTTACTTCCCGAAAGTGTAGTGACTCCTGAACAGCAGTGCCAATTGTCTGCTGAGCAGGTCTTGAGGAAGGATTCAACGACGAGAGTCGAGATGATAGAAGGAAGTCAAGGTGGCACATACGAATAATTTTAAAAATGGAAGGGGTTTATTACCAATCTATTTATTTTTTATCAGTAGGTCTTAAGCAGAAGTATTTGCTACTTGAGTGTATCACTCCATGGCAGGGAAAACTGATATGTGTCTCGTCCCATGCTTGCCTAAACAATGTGTTGGCTTATACAAAAAAGGGTACATACCGGTGCAGAATAGTGTGATCTGATTCCCAGTATGGAGCTTTGTATGTCATAAGCATTTATGTTATGCCCACCCACATTATAGGCAGCCTGAGAAAGATTGTGTTTGGAATTAGTTAACTATAATAAATAAGAAATACAACTACGGACCACCTGGATTCAAGAATTTTATTTTGACCTTCACAATGGAAGTGCTTTTTATATAGTTTTGAGTGCCGTATGCTAAATAAGCCTGCAAACAAAATGAAAAATCATTCAACCACCCAAAATCAAACTGAAATGGTAATACTGAAACAGGTGGGCAACATATGACAACATTGAGCTATCTTTAAAACAAATACTTGAAAGAACTGTCTGCTAGAGATGATGGCCGTTTTTTAGTATATCAGAATTAGAGGCTTTGAGGGTCAACAAAATTGATAGAAAGTTTTGCAGGCCCTACGTGCATAACCAAGGCATTGTGAATATTGATCCAAAAGGCAAGCTTTTCCTCACGCCTCATCTTCTGAGGGTCAACATTCTCAAGATTCTTAACCAGGGACCTGCACAAAAAATAGCTGAAAGTTATGGAAACAATACAACAAGCATTACTAAAATCTCATGACGTGGTATCAGTTAGCCTCTTCTCAAAGGGCACGGGGCACTCCAATACTGTGACAGATTTGGCTAATCTAATGACTAGGTTTGGGAGGAAATAAGAAACATTAATAATAAATCCAAAAGATGAAAAAGCTTCTTGTGGGTGCATTAGTTTGCTGATAGTTATTCGGAAGAAAACTGCATATCTGACATGGGTCTTAGATCAAAATCCAATAAGATCCTTTAAGGTTATTAGTTAAACTATACTAGTAAAATATAGCGGAAAGTTCAAAAACCAGCAATTTGGATGACTTCAATAGAATTTGACAAGTGGGTAAACGGGGACACCTAAATTTCTGTAGCATTGTAGCCGCATAACTGTAAGTTTCATCATCTAAACATATCTTTGAGACTTCGATCATTTCGGCGTACGGACCATTCTCCTGTTTGACAGCTTCAAAATCACAGCGCTCTGTAGTTTCATCATTACATTGAGGACTCCAACTACCAGACAAATTTCTGGGAGAAAATGTGCTGGATGAGCAGAATGATGAAGTAGACGAGGCTGAATATCCTTTGTTCATGGGATAGGGGTTGGCCAATTTGCAGTAAATCGAAGATATGCATCTTACGATTTCCTCAGATAGTCTGTCGGGACAAACAAGGGCATCGTCATTGGTGCCAATGTTTCCAAGATGATCTCCTAAGCTACGATGACGCGAACAAATCTTTTTCTTCTCCTGAAATTGTCCAAGAAAAATTGTTGCGTGCTCACGATTAAAGAATATTTTTACAGCTAGGAACAACATGGGAGACAGAAATGAACCAACTGAATACAAAGTGTTCCAGAAGTTAGGCTTATATACCCTTCCAAATGATGACTTTGAGGTTGCGACATGAATCAGATCATTAGGGCCAGTTAAAGCACTTGTAGGTGAACTCTGATCATGGTGGTCATCATAGCTTTTTGGGATTCTCAATTTCATCATGTGAGAAAGTTGATCGGATGACACAAACCCCAACGGAGGTCTTACAGTAATTTGATGTCCATTGACGACATGGTTTTCCGAAATGCTTGGCAAATGCTGTTGAAAAGCAGTTCGGTACAGAGAAAGAAGATATTGTTCCAAGCGCGCTATTTCAATCTCAAGCTTGGCAATTTCTGTCACAAGCTCCTCTGAAGACTGCACAAAAACGGCCAGCTAATGAAATTAGGTCATCAATTTCCACAGCGTGAATATTGACAAAAACAAGTCATGGAGACGTGCCCCATCTCTTTAACAACATCATTCGTCATAATAGTGAATTTAAGATTGAGAATAATGTCTCTATTTATCAATGGATCCCACTAAAAGTTGAAGTGCCGAAGGGAACAATTAATTTTGCTCAGTAATTCCAGTCACTGTAGTATATGAAAGCAGATTCATATATAATTGTGATTTTTGCACCAGAAAAGCTAGCTAAAAAGAAAGATTAATTTCGGGAGATCTTTTCTAGAAAAAATAAAAAAAATAACAACCTTGCTACATGATTTGAAACTAAAAGGATTTTGTAAAGCTACTTGGATATAGGTATGCACTTAATTTTGGACAAGCATTAGAAACATTATTTTGATCAATTTCAGTGTTAAAGATGCAACAGCAAAGGTAATTTGAGCAGCACGAAGGAAATGTAGTTTTGCAAAGTCCTACAGACATTTATCGATTTGATCAGCTTCCAGAAGTCTTCAAAGCCTGACATGAAATCAAAATCTTTTACTAGGTTGAACAAGCCTAATGTTTGTTATCTGCTGAAATGCCCCATGGGGTCAGTAACTGTAGCCGTAGCACATTGGCCTCCATGGTTAAATGAGTTGACCTAAAGGATTACCAAACACATAATGCCTGAAAGTATCAACGCCATGAATATCACCAATCCAGGAAAAGAAATGTCTACAAAATCATAATGAAGAAAACTAGGCTTGCTTCCTATCAATGAGTTGTTGAGAATTTTGAAATGTGAATGAGCTTCAAGGCATGGTTATATCATAGTCCTTCAAAAGATGTTTTCTCACTTCCAGACGTCACGGGGAGTAATGAAACAAAAAATTCTCTCGGAATTCAATGGAGAATTTGCTTGTTTGGAAGCGACTTTTCTGAATAAGTCTAATTTGATTAAACTCTTGAATCTGACATTGCTAGCTATATATAATAGAAGATATTGACTTTTCAGAAGAATTGAACTCTTCATCCTTTCACGGATAGATCACGTCCCTTGAATCTGAGACACATCCGCCAACGAAATCATATGTGGATTCCAAAGAGCTTTTCGGGCGTGGGGCGTTGCCCCAGAGCCAGCCGTCACAAGGTGGCTCTGCCCCCTCAATCCCCATCATTTTCGGAGTGGCAATCAATATTTTCATCAGCAAAAACAAGACACAAATTTCCTGAAAATATTCTAACATGATTGACTGGCCTTGACAGTAAAGCTTATCAATCAACCAATTAAAATGTACAGAAGTAGCATGATACAAAAATCATGCAACAAACATATGATAATCATGCATGTCACGCATAATCTCATCTTTCTCGGCACTACATACTGTTTTGGGAAATGCATGATATTTGAACATAGAGTGCTTCTACATTTACTCTGTCCCCTTCAAGTATGACACGATGTAGTAAGTGAGGGACTAGCAAGCTAAATGCAAGATAACTTGAAAACCATAACCTTAGACGTCATCTTGCCGTCTGAAATAAGACTTCTGATTGAATCAAAGCACTGATCCTTATCGGTGTCCGAAAAACCGGATAACTTGCTAACAGATTTATTCTCCATGCCCACAATCTGCATCACAGGTTCAGAGAAAATCATTATTCATAACTGGAATTAGCACTAATCTGGTCAACCAAAACATGGTGATTCAGCATTCAACTCCTCGTATGGAAAAACATTGAGAATAAGATATTTCAGAAGTCTGAGGAAAGTTCCATTTTCTGGAACAATATACCATTGTTGACCAAACTAAACAACCGATAATTCTGATTTCACAGCCAAAGTAACAAGTGACCACTGACCAACCTATTTTAGCTCAACTTCTCACCAAGTGAAAAGCCCTTTCTCAATTCAATTTGCATGTAAGTATTTCATTTAACCAAGTAGCATGAATCTAAGAAATATTTCAGCTTCTCATAAATTGGTTGCTGTCTTCATCTAAATAACACTACAAAACATAATGGCGGAAAATGACTGGTGTGACGAAATGGCCGTCAAAGGGGAGATTCAAAGCAAACAAAAGTGAGGCAATTACGCACAGGAAGATTTTCATGGCCGGACGGTCTCGGAGACACATTGAGTACACAGTAATCATCCTCTTTAATCATCTCAAAACTGCTGCAAATCCCACAAATCCATCACAAAAACTCAAAAAATCAACAACAGGACACAAATGAAGACCTCCATTCTCAACCATTTACACCGCACACCTCTTCCATCTGGACGCACGCGGAGCCGGAGCAGGAGAAGGGCAGTCCACTGGAGGCATTGCGTCAAATCTGACAAAAACCCAAGAACTATGATCCCCGCACCGACACGTAGAAACAATATAAGTCGAGAACTAGATCAAATAACACTCCGTTGCTGGCATTTTATCATCAATGAAAAATATCCCAACAAATCTTGAAGTGGGTACCTCTGCCACACTCTGCTGCAACCAAAACCTCTAGCTGAGAAAAAAAAATGGGCAAGAAATATTTATATTCAATTAAATGGGTTGGAAAACCAAACAAGAACAAAGAATCGATCCACGTAAAGGGGGGTGGGTGGGAAGACCAAGCCAGGCCAGGGGCAATAAATGATGAGAAATTCAATGCAATAATATAACAGTGTGAATAAAGAATCAAAATAAAACAGGGTCATTCACACAGTGGCATCAATGGAGCATTGGTGGCATTGAAGTGGGCAACAGCAATAAAAACAAGTCACCGTGTTTGTTGAAATAAATGCAGAATTTTTATATCATTTAGCTATAGTCTGTCCAAATTAATATCATAGAATATTTTTTGGAAAGCTAAATTAATACTGAAGAAATATCGAGGAAGAATGTGAAATAAAAGTTTGGATGGATACCAGTCGAGTTGAGCTAACTTTTGATTTTAATTTTGTAGACCGATCGAGTATTGGATTTCAAGGTCAGTGTTCAGAAGCATGGAAATTATAATAGTATATTAGTTTATATTTTCGTGGAAACAAAAACACTTACAATATATATCCTTTAAAAAAAATTGAAATAACAAAAACCGACTTAGAATAGCTCACGAGCTATTCGCATGGAAATAATTAAAATTCGAAATTGATCAAAATCAAGCTCGAGTCGAGTTTTAATCTAGTTGATAACTGTCAATTATGCCCCTAAAAAATATTTGTAAACATAAGTTAGATTAATAATGATAATGTTATTTTCTCACTGCACAATATAATTTTAAAGTGGCAATACTAATTACTACCCCTCGTGGCACTAAAAATCACATCATCGATTTTCTTTGATTGTCTTTTTATAAAAAAAAAAAACGCACTATCCACATAATAAATTTACAAATCATAACAAAATATTATAATATTTTCAATACAAGTGGTTATGATCTGACTATTAATTTAATTCTCATCATATTTAGTCATAAGAAAACCAATTGTACGCATAGGACTGCTGGTCCTTTATATAGTGGTAATATTGATTAATGTTGACTGAGTGGGGGCTGCATGGAATCATTTCATGTAGGATTTAATAATAACTACTTGGGAAAATATAAGATTGGCATAATTATATTGGAGGTAAAACGGAAGCATTGAGTGGTAATTATGAGTCTCAAAGATATGTCGGATGTTGTATCTAATCAAATCCTCTCTTCATCGATACTTATAATTCGTTGGCATAATAATTTTTTTTTTCTAAACTGTGCCCGAATTCAAATTGTACTTTTAATTTTCGAACTCTCGCCGGTGATCAATATTATCCCCTTTCTGCCCTAGGTGAATATTTACTTTTTTTTCAGGAATTATTAAAGTGTAATAATTGATCCTATTATGTAAATCGTGACACTTAAGTTGTTGTATAATTTAAAAAATTTGAGTTGCATTGTTACCATCAGCTCTAACTTTTGCTAAAGCTACAAACACAAGCTCGTCCTTACAATTGGTATTAGAGCCAAAGTCACGGATTTGATTCTCAGTGATTGCAATGCTCACAATGATTGGGAGGAAGATTGTTGTTGAAGTGTAACTTGAGTTGTTATACGATTTAAAAGGTTGGAGTTACATCGTTATCACTAACTATGACGACGTAGCTTAGATATTTCTTTTTTACTATTGGTAGTCATAGCTAATTTGAGCTCAAGTCGAGCCAGTTTGTTCTGTCAGCGCACCAATTTTGATCCATTTTACATCTTTTCAGAAAATTGAACCTTTTCAAAATAATGCTGATGTACTACAAACTAAATATACTAGAATTGTGTGTATCTGACACGGACTTTATTTGTGAGCGATTCACCTTGTAGCATACAAGATTTAGAACCCCAACAGAGGTGAAATTCTGAAGATTAACTCTCCCTCGAAATGATAAATCACATAATTTTGAGACTTTAATTGACTTTGGACAGTGGAACTGATTAATTATTACGTTTGAACTTTTAGTTATTCTCTACGCGATAGAATAAATGAGTTATAATACAAAAAGTTTTTCAAAAATGGAAAAAAATAGAAACCAAGTCATAGTAAAACCAATATTCTAAAAAGTTTAATTAATTTTCACTTCATCTCACTTAATTTGAAGCTTCTCTTGGTTAAACATTTTAAACGTCATTAAATACGTTTACGTGCGAGTCTTTTCAAAAGACAAAAATAACGAATAAGGAGAGAAGGAGTTTATTATTACGTTAATGAATCATTTACTCAATTTATTTTTTTTCGAGTAAAAAATGTAGTGTGTAGTAGTAGTAATTAGCACAGGTGAAAGGATCCACTTGGCAGTGGGGACCGGGGAGTGAGGTAGGTTAGGTAGTAAAAAACAAGCAATCCCAATGGGTCGCCTCTAGTCTTTAGATTTTTCCTATTATTGATTGTGATTTTATTAGTGGTTTTATTTATATATTATTTAAAGATATATATATATATATATATGACGTAGCCAAATTATCTCAGCCGAAGAGCAAACACCACTACGTCGGGAGCTCGGGCACGTCGAGCGACAGGGGACTGGATTGTGCTTCTTCCTCGGTGTCTGCAACCACAAATAACTGGTCAGAGGGCGCCGAAAGTGTGTCCGACGAAGACCCTCCGATGCTTAAGTCAGGCAGAGTGCGAGAAAGAAATATATGCTGAGTGCAAAAGTGTGCAAGAATGAGTGTGTGTATAATGAGGGATCAAAACTGGTATTTATAGAGGGGCTAAGGCGGTGGAAGAGAATATCTTGGTGAATATCATCCGTGATCCTCGGGATCCTCTTGCCTCAATAAGGAAAGACGTATCGACCCAGGATTCTTTAAATAAGGAAAGGCGTATCCCTGCGGGATTCTTCTACACAAGGTAAGACGTATCCGGGGTGGACTTTCATCACGTCGGGACATAGTTCTCGGGAGATATTGTCAGGCCTCGTGCTCACAACGAATAAACACATGCGGAAGCTAACAAAAAGTGGGTAAAATTTTCGCTTTTAGGCCCGACGGTTTAAAACGATATAAGTTAAAATAATGCGATACTCAAAATAAGATCCCAGTTTAAAACCAATAAGGCAACCTGCCAACAAATAATAGCATACAGTACCAAGAAAACATGTATCGGACTCCAAACACTGGTCACAAGGACAAAGCACAGGGCATCCCCT